>JNEK01001504.1:0-33233 GCA_000697295.1 Mucor indicus B7402 | reverse complement strand
AAAAAAAAAAAAAAAAAAAAAAAAAAAAACGAAAAGTCGGTAGCGAAGAAGAAATCGAAAACCTCACCAAGATCAACTTAACAACGGAAGAAAGTGTAGTACTTTCAGCAAGTGTTAATATCGAGAATATACTACGCGATATCCTCACCACCCACTTGATTTTAGTCAACTTAACAACGGGTTAGATAAAAAGTATCATTTGGTAATGCTAAATTCTAGATCAGACGGCTTTTGTGGTTTTAGTTGCCTGGAAGCCCTCCATTTTAACTCAAAAGACCGTTTCATAGAAGTGAAGTTTAAAGTGGGTGATAACTAATAGATAAAATTCAAATATACGAGTGGGTGCTCACGAAAATCTTCATTACGGTAAGAAATTAGCACCTACGCTAGACTACGGTTATTTTCTTGATCTCCATTGTGGTTTGCTTATCCGAATTGAACAGTGTTATGCTTATTTGCATTGAATGAGGCACTTTCACTTTGAAAAATTGCATCCATTCGAAATACATGAGTTTTTTATGATTATTCATTTAGTAAGTCATGTGACTTAGCAGAGATTTTACGATGTCAAGAACTTTAATATATTTGATTAGAGGTAAAAAAGCAAATTTTACTTGTACGTTTTCTTTAATTATGGAACTACAGCTCAAATCCCATTTTGCGGTTTATTTTTATGAATAATGCTCATTGCGACTGCCTTATTGAAATACTGTAAGGTATAGCGTTACTGCGATACTTGACCGTTATTAATTGTCTGTATGTATAGTCTTAAGTAGCAGTGTGTTATGGTATAACTTATTATTAATTAATTAATTGAAAAAAGAAGCAATCCGTTGGGGGCGATAAGAGCTCTTTTGGCTGAGCGAGATTTACATAAAGCCTATGCATACCTAAACGCGCCTCAAAACCAGACAGGTATGTTGCTAGATAAGTCACCTACTATATAGGCTGTGCAAATATGCAATAGGGCTCATTCTGGTACTAAGTCATTGTCTTTAACTCTAAATGTAAGACGTTGTACCCCCTAAAATATTTCTTTGGGGATATTAATAAATAAAGTGAGTACATATAGAATGTAAACCGTTGTTCTGGTACACGAACCCGGAAGAAAACCAAGACAATGGTAACTTGATTCCCTCTTTGTTAAAAAAAATGAAAAAGATGAGATCGAGCAATAATCTCGATTTACATTTTTAAGCTCCATATATACTCCTTATATCTTTACTTGGTTGTGACAGTAGCTGGTGAAAAATATATATATATATATATAAAACAAATAAGCTTCCATTACAAAGCAATTTTCAATCAAAGAATATAAATTCCCAAATAAATACTCTCCCGATGTCATAATAGAACAAATATGACAGACTGAAACCTGGTTGAAAAGAAGGATTCTCTCTACCCCTAAAAAAATGTCATAATTTATTTGAAACACACATGCACACAAAAAGTTTTAAAGGGCGCCGTTCCCCCGACAAATGCCGTCATTGAATCAACGCCGATCCCATTTTAATATTACACAAAATTGTAGTGGCCTCAACGTCTTTTTAAACAAATTGTCTTCTAATCTCTTCTGTTAAGAAAGTGTCAAAAAAAAAAAATTAAAAAGACGAAACTACAAGTTATATGTCTATAGATGCTTCTTTTTTTCTGGTTACTAAACTGAATTTGAAGCAAGAACCAGCAATACGGTAACAATGTGCCATAAATGGATATTAAAGACATGAGATAGACTTTAAACAAAAATCTTTTTTTATATTTTTATTCATCATCATATTCATCTTCTGCAGAGAAACTGTTGCTTTCTGTAGATTTTTTGTCTTTCTTTTTAGCTTGTCGATTGGGTATTTTGACGCCTTGACGCGAGAAGCATATAGATAACGGAGTGGTTTCTATAGTTACTGTATTAGTATGCGTCTCTATGTAAAATAGAGAATATACTTTACTGACTACGCCAGGGAATTTTTTGGGAGTATATACATAGAAGGGTTCTGTTTCAACGATTTCTAATACTTTCGAAACAGATGTCGTGTTCAATTTATTATGCGAGTAGGGGCTGCTATGATATGATTAATTCGTGTTTCTATGACTAGTTGAAAGATGAGACTTACGATCCAATATCTATTAACGAGAATTTCAATTTATACGTTCCTTCAGATCGAATACTCACGTCTGGAAAGACAAAGAATATCCCTAGATTCCCATCGAGATCGTATAGTTTTGATGCAGAAGATACTAATGAGCCGACCAAGTTTCTCATTCGAAGAGATGTGCTCTTTTCTTGTCCTTCTTTGTCCATTTCTTTAGTTGAAAAGTTAATAATTTGATTTGCACTGAATGCAGTCGTCGTAGTCACCGGCACTTCTCTTGGCGTGATCATTGGAATTGAATCGCAAGCAACTATTAAAAATGATATATCAAATGCACTATATGTAATATGAATCAGTCTATTATTTAGCCTATACAATTTTCATCTATCTTTACTCTGGATGAATGATTTGTCCAGTAGGAGATTTCACTGTCAGTTTTAAAATGGGTGCGGGAGAAATGGGTCTTCTATCTTTATCTCCAAAACCGCACATTCTTGCTCTAGAAGGTTGCTGTACAATGTTCAGTTCATAAATTCTAATCAAACCTATGTAAGTTATTGAGCTTTTTTTAATGTCATTTTTTTTCTTTACCTATTATAATTTGTTACTATTCTATTATTAGTTTGAGCTTGATACTGCCATATATGCTGCTGCTGCTGTTGTTGTTGTTGTCTATGAAAAGATGTTGTGTTATCTGTTGCTAATGTTATTAATTCTTGGAATAGATCTATTTCTTGACGCGGTTCTTGTTGTTGTTGAATTTGACAAGCTAATGGTGGATGAGTTATTGGGAATGGCATCATTTCAAGTGAAGAGCTCGGTTGTTGAGTGAAATTGAAAGGAAAATTTTCATGTTTTAATGCTGTTCCTGGTAACTGAGTGTTATATAGTATATTATTAAATGATAGGTTTTCTTGTGTTTGTTGCTGATTGAACTGTGCTGCTATTGTTGTTGTTTTGGT
Organism: Mucor indicus B7402; assembly: GCA_000697295.1. Classification (NCBI taxonomy): domain Eukaryota; kingdom Fungi; phylum Mucoromycota; class Mucoromycetes; order Mucorales; family Mucoraceae; genus Mucor; species Mucor indicus. The sequence continues at coordinate 30,181 of JNEK01001504.1, read as the reverse complement.
AGTAGTATTAGTAGTGATGTTGGTATTGGCATTAATATTATTATTAGTCGCAGTGGTATTGAATAACTGTTGGTCAAAGAGACCTATAACACGAAAAGGTAACTAAATGAATTTTTAAAATAAATATGAGGCGTAATAATTACCTCTAGTTACATTGAATAATTGGTTATTGTTTAATGCTTGTGTATATAGGAATTCTTCCGGTGATAATAGTTGTTGTTCTTCGTTACTATTTCCATTCGTCTGATAGTTTGAATTCAAGTGGAATCCATTGCTTGAATTTTCCATAAGTAAAAAATTAATTTGAGAAAAAAAAAAAAAAAATGAAGAAAAAGTACAACTATTTTAAATACATAAAAAAATAAATATGGTACCACTGAGTATAATATTGAGATCGATCCAATAAACTCTCATTTTAAGCGTAGTTTACATTACCAAAGATTTCGAAACCAAAGGGGGGAGGATATTTATTCTCCCATTGAACCCATACTCATTGGTTTTTTTTTTTTTTCTTTGTCAACTTGTCAAAAAAAAAAAATACATATATTCAAGCTAACTTTAAACTGTCATTTTCTGAGATTTTGTAACGATAAAAAGAATTTCTGACATCACATTCTCGCTATAAGAGTTTGATTTTGTATATGAATTATTGCATAATTTCTAGACTATTGTTACCTCACAAATCACATGTCAATAGGGCAAGATCAAGAAATATAACTTACCGTATCTTTCGTGTTGTTTTTGATTATAATAAAAACTCGCTTTTTTCAAAAATGTTATAACCCCATTCTAACGTACATGTTAGGGTTAACATATCTTAAAGCTTTTAGTACGCTACTTTTATAATAATTACCCGCTCGGTCCACTCCATTCATATGCTACGGATACAAGACTAGTTTGATTTTTATGATAATCGGTTTTCGCTTTTTACAAGAAAGGATATTTTCTACTTTAAGAAATTTGCTAAAATTTTCTAGTCGATTGATTAGTGTAGAGTCAACAAACCATCGAATTCTTTGAAATGACTAGTATAAGTTTCAGGGATCAGCTTTAACCTTTTATATAGGTGCATGAGCCAATCAAAATGTTGCAGAAATTATTTATGTAAATTCTGGTTTGTTTCGGTTGATCAATTTCTATAAGGAGGCCAGCCAGGAAAAAACTTCGTCCTTCATTTAACGAGATAAAAAGACGTCTTAAATAAAGAAGTGGCCTCAATTAAAATAGGCTTTCACTTTTCATTATAGAGCAAGTAAAAATTTGAAAGATGGCGGTCTGAAGTTTTTTACGGGGTTTGAAAAATAACAAACAAATAGCTATGTAGTGATAAAAAAAAAGTGCAGAAAGAGCTGTGTTTTTTTTCATATGAAAATTATAACGGTATTCACGGGAAATTTAAAATCCATCCTAAGGAATGTATCCTAGCAACGAATTCGAGGAAGGGAAGATACGGAAACGCTCACTCTAGAACAAAAATGAAACGTGTCTAAAAAAGGCTATTGAATAGAACTTGACTTCTAGAAGCCTTCCCCTACCCTGCTGTCTTTATTTTTACTGTGCTTCCACTCTCAATTTACGGAATGTTTGAAAAGTCCGCCCTCTTTTTTTTGGCCAATTGTGTAAAGTTAAATTGCCCCTAAATGCATGCGTTCATAACACACGGATTTCTATTGAGTTTTTACTGAACAATGAATGCTTCCTTTGTATATCTGATTGCTCTCGAGACAATAAACCCTATTTCCCACCATAAACATAGAACAAAGAGCCATAAAAAAGACCACTATTTTACAATACTTCTTTATTATTTATAAACAGGAGCAGTTTGTATGATTACTCTTGTTCTTTTACTCTTATTGTACACATTTTAAGCAAACTTATATCATTCGAGAAGGAAGCTCTCTGAAATAAAACAAGACTAAACAAAGGCTTTCGATTTTTAAAATCCCTTAATAACAGTTATGCTCTTCTTATACTTTTGCCGTGTGTAATGAACGTGTGCATTTAGGGGCAATTTAACTTTACACAATTGGCCAATTTTTTCCAAAAAAAGAGGGCGGACTTTTCAAACATTCCGTACAGTAAAAGATAGATAATCCTGAAGAAATTTACAGCCAGTACAGTATTCTCAGTCTTGAAACATACATATATTACGTTGTACACTTTGTCACTACAGATGTTATTAGTCATAGCCTTTCTTTTTTTTTTTGCTATAAACTGCTGTAGCATACTAAATAAATAAAAAGTGGTCCTTAGGTATGTACAAAATTAAAAACATTGAGCGGCGAATTGAATTGAGAATTTATTAGAACTGATCGATCTGTACTTGTCTTTGTTTTATGAGATTACATATGCTTCAACACACTAAAAAAGAATAGTCATTTTGACGTAAAACTGTAAAAACAAAAAAAAATATACTCCGAACCTTGCAAAGCAATATTATAGGTTGCTAGGGACATTTTCTTTCGGTTGCTAGGAACATTCTATTGGTGTTCTAAGCTAGTTTTTTTTTTTAGTCAAGTCAAACATGGATAATCTGTCGGCTTTCATTGCACAACAAAAAGTGAATCAATTCAGACAAAAACCAATAAAAATTGCTCGTGATGGCTAAATAGAGTGATTTTCGCCTTGCCTCAATTTTTCTACTTTCATAGAAAAAAACATTTAGGGTGGCGCTGAGGAATCGAATAATTTTAAATCGCACAGAATAATCAAGTTATCTATCAGATTGAATAATTGGAAGGTAATAACTATTACGTAGTATCATGCTCAGAAGGCGCGGCACACCAGCTCTACAACATCTGTTTCTTCCCAGATTTAGTGTTTCAACGAACAGACAGATAAATAAAATGTGGTGAAATGGTCCAAAATAAAGATATTTTATACCACCTGAAGACTGAACTACATGGAAGGCATACATATCTGTATAACGTGATGACAGCAAATTGTCACTAGCCTCCATTTAACTACCTTCAAAAAGCCTAGAGATATGGTTAGTATAGCTCTTGCTGTGCCATTATAATTACTTTTACGTAGGCATCAAAAGCCAGTTAAAAAGAGACAAGTATCCATGTAATAAAGACATGAAGAATACAAGTATGAATTATGAGTATTCTCAAGTCGTATTCGTCCCTGATATCCAAAATTTAGTTTATTATCCGGAATTTCACATCAAAAATCAGCTAAACCTGGTAACTTTATTGAATGCTCATTCTTTTGAGGAGTTGAAGGTAAACATGTACATAAAGCATTTATATATATACTGAATTTACGCAATGATAATGGATTTGGCTTATGTAAAACTAAGAGATTGTTATAAAGACACTACAGCTTGTAAACAAACAAATTCTTTATATGATAGCATCACCCCCATTGATTGCTTTTCATTTTTTAATTTTTCACACCTGCCTCTTGTGTTTTTTTTTTTTTACTAGGTAAGGACCATAAAACTACGAGTACTAAAGCGAAAACATCATTAGTTTGTCTCTCTGAGGTAAGAGAATGCGATGGAAAAACACGAGTAATTCCTTTGACTTGATGTGTACGATAACAGAAACCAACCCCTTTGAATTCGGTTTACACAAATACAATAAAAGATGATCTGTATGTAAATTGCGCAATGCCAGTATTTTAAAATCTCCTACTTGTAGCACGCCGCATTGATTATTGCGCAAATAAAATACTTTATCTTTGATTAAAAAAGAATCTAAGAATCTGATAAAAAATGAGATGTGATTGAGTTTAAAAAGCATATTGATGGTGATTAATCAATGTCTCGGCGATGGGAATAATAATAAAAAAGGCTTTCATTTCTACTATGATCAACCACTATATTACCTTATTTTTGAACAGGAGCAGAGAAGTCTCTTTAGAATGTTGGAAGTAAATATGATCGTATAAAAAGTACCCTGCTTATTGCACACATGCTTATCAGATTTTTTTTTTAGCTTTGGATGATTATGGAAGTTCACGGAAGGCTCACCTACACAGCAATTTAAATTTAAATGAAAGATCATTGATCATTTGCATCTGATTGGTTAGCATGGTAATACAATTTTATTTATCAGATTTGGTCGGAATCTGATAAAATTTTCCTCTTCTAAAAACGTCACATCTCCCCTCGAAGCTATAAATAAAACAATCTGATAACAGGTATTCTCTTTTTCTTTTCATCTTACATATTATCATGGCATCTCGTACACTTTTATCTAAATCTTGTTTCAACACTTCACTTCTGCAAGCAGCATTAAAGCATAAATCTATTCATCCAAAGAAGATTACCACATCTCCAGTACACCGTTTGGCCACCACTACCTCTATTGTTGACAATACGAGAACTCACGGAAGATTACCAACTTTCCAACTTTTTAATCACAAGAAGCAATGTCAAGATGTTCATCTTGTTAGCTTTACTTCTGTTGAAGGCAAGCGATTGTTTCGCAATGCCATGGTACAAGGACATGCTGAAAGTTTCTTCAAATTAATGGGTAACTTTTCTACCCAATCTTCATCTTCACAAGGCGGTGTTTGTTCTTGTAAGACCTTCTTTTATATAACCTCAGCCTAGCATTAACAGCTTTCCATAGTGGCTATGGTCTTGAACGCACTGGAAATTGACCCTAAAAGAATTTGGAAAGGAAATTGGCGCTGGTTCTCTTGTAAGTTTATTTAGCTTAAAAAGAAAAGTGCCGAATGCTCACTTGTGTATATAGCTGAACAAATGAAAACTTGCTCCCCAGCGGAATCCATACAAGAGCGTGGTATCCCATTTGATGAGTTCACTTGTTTAGCACAAACATATTGCAAGGTGCAGTCAAAGCGTGCTGCCAGCTATTCACAGTTTTTGGCTGACCTTGAATCTGTGACCTCAGATACAGTGAGTCAAATGGTAGTGAATTATTCAAGAACTGCTTTGGGTCAGCGTAGTCATCTTGCCTCGCATTTTAGTCCTATTGGTGGCTATAACAAGTTAGAAAACCAGGTGCTTATAATGGATGTCGCTCGAGGTGAATACCCCAGCGTATGGGTGAATACAAAAGACCTTTATATAGCCATGATAGAGCCTAGCCCTGAAGAAGCAGGCCGTAGTCGTGGTTATTTTGTCTTGAGTAACTACGATGAATCAAAAGTTTCAACAAAGCCTGTGTTGAACACAGCTGCACCATCAAAGTTAAAGTGCCAAGATTGCTCTCGCAAATGCCATTCAAAAGCTTAAGAACATACATTTCATTCCTGCATACATACATCCATACTCTCTCCTATCCCCATTTTTTCCTGCATTTTTTGTAATATAGTAGTATTGTAAAAAAAAAAACTTATTTCCTTTTAATAAACAACTTTTATTTCTTTTTTACTTACACATAAAAGATGAGTTTTTAAGTAAAGGTCATTTGTAACGACAATAATAGCCAACAGAAAGATGCCTTTTATTATGGAAGTATACCTTTATTACAAAATATCTAATTAGTTTTTGTGCCTTTGTCTCTAAGTGCACCATTTCATGTTCAGCTATATTCTTATTGCTGTCCGACACATTAAGATAATCCGGAGATTTTTTCTTTTAAAATTTTTCCGGGATATTCCATTGTGCCGGGCCTTGAGAGAAGACCATCATCCAATGATGCTCCGCTTGTTACTACCTGAAAGCACTCTGGCAAACGAATCATTGAATCTTCCTCTCTCTTTGCACAAGTATGTAGCAACATGTATATTGTATGGCAACAACATGCTCTTTCAATCGACTAGATTAAAAAAGATGGATGGATTAAACATATCGATTGAAAAACATGGATGATGGCATATAAATTTTTTTTAGGCATTTGAACTTGTTCATTGACATTCTTTTTTTTTTTTTTTTTTTTTTTTTTTTTTTTTTTTTTTTTTTGGATAGATTTGAGCAATAATGGTTAGATACGCTGCTACACCTGCCAACCCTGCTAAGGGTAAAGTAACGATAGACTATTTCTGATTAATGCCTGTATTAATTAATGTTTTTTTTTTTTATATAATTTTAGCTTCCAAGTCCAGAGGTTCTTACCTCCGTGTTCACGTATGTATTGATGGTGTTCGGAAGATAGTAAAGTACTAACCATTTTACATCATTAGTTCAAAAACACCCACGAAGTTGCTGCTGCTATCAAGGGTTTGAAGTTGTCCAAGGCTTATGCTTACCTCAACAATGTTACTGAACACAAGCAAGTTATTCCTTTCCGTAGATTCAACGGTGGTGTTGGTCGTGCTTCTCAAGCTAAGGAATTCGGTACTACTCAAGGTCGCTGGCCCGTCAAGTCTGTCAAGTTTGTCACTGACCTCTTGAAGAACGCTGAAAGCAATGCCGAGGTAAGTTATCATACGAAGGGATCAGGGAAAACAAAAGATGATTCTAATCCTATTGTGTATATGTCTATGTGTGTGTTTAGGCTAAGGGTTTGAACGTTGAAGAACTTTACATTTCCAGCATTGTTGTCAACCAAGCTCCCAAGCACCGTCGTCGTACTTACCGTGCTCACGGTAGAATCAACCCTTTCATGTCTTCTCCCTGTCACATTGAAATCATCCTCACTGAAAAGGATGAAGTTGTTTCCCGTGCTGCTGATAAGAAGGTTGTTAAGCTCAATGCTCGTCAATTAGCTCGTAACACCCGTCTTGCTCGTGCTTAAAGTGTTTTTTTTTTTATAAAACATAAATAAAACTTGCTTTGCCTTAAAAGAATACATAGTCATAAGAAAGGGAAAAAATGTGATCAGATTTTTAATAGTACTTTCGGTTATTGTAAAAGCTGTTACAACGAAAAGATCAGAAGGTTTTTCGTTATTTTGCACTGAGAATATCTTATACCACTACGTAATATCCGGTGATCTTCTGTTCAAACGTACATTGCATATATGGCGAACTTCTTGTTGACTACTGTCCTAACAAATAGTGAGCTTATTATCGATTTAAAAGAGGGGCTGATAAAACAATGTCTTTTAGTAGGCAAATTTTATGCATAGATTGCGAGGAGAGAAGAGGTTCAAGTCATGAGCATTACACAAGATCAGAATTCACAGCAGCTACAGTTTTAACTACCCCAAATAATCTTAAATAGCTTGACCTTCCTCAACTTTGAAAATGAATTGTGAAAATAACACAAATTACTAAGGAAATGAGGTTATAAGCAAGCGTTGGATTTATTTTCGACCTACAATAGTGCTAATATGATAGCAAGGCGTATCGTGTTGGAAAAGGCATAATCATCATGCGTAAATTCAAAATTTCTCATACCAAAATTGATATCTTGATCACCTTTCTTTTTTTTTTTTTTGCTATCAAAAGATAACCATTTTCACGCTACTAGTATCCCTTTATGACTTTAACTAAAATATATAAGCTTTGGACATCTTGAATTCCATGCCTGTATTTTTAAGTAACTATAAGAATTGACAGGGAGATCAAACATGTGCTATCCAAAAGAGATGATGAAGCTGTTTCTATTAATGGAATAACAATAATGTATACGCTCACCATACATTAATTTCTTTTGAAATGTGACAACTGAATCACAAGGTTAACCTAAAAAAAAAAAAAAAAAAAAAAAAAAAAAAAAAAAAAAAAAAAAAAAAAAGAGGACCAAGAAATTCATAAATAGTAGCTCTCTTCTTTTGTCTTTTTCTTTTAACTTTTCATAAATATTATGTCTACCACAGAACAAACACCTAATGCTCCTACTCCTCCTTTAGAAGTACCTCCCAAGGACCATCCTGTAGCTGAAACTTCTGAACCAGCCAAAGAGACCAAGAGCTCAACAGCTATCAAGAGATTGAGTACAATCTATAATAAGGCAAAAACTTCAGTGAATGACACCATTTCTGACATTCAAAAGAGCATTGCTGAAAAAAGAGCCACCACTACTGCTCCTGCTGAAACAACAGAAGCCAATACTACTACAACCCCTGAAGCCCCAACAGTCAATGGAGAAAAGAAGAATGACGTCGTAACAGCTCTTCTTACCAGAATTAAGGTACGGAAAATCAAACAAGCTATTACTGGTTTTTAACCCAGTTACATTGTAGAGTATTCGTAAACCTTCTTCTACTCAGCCAGCTAACCCTAGTGCTGGTAAGTACATACCTATTCATAAACCGTTTTTTTTTTTTTCTCAACTCTATGTAGAACATGAGGAAACTACCCCACCAGTACCTCCACCAAAGGATAGTAGTGCTGAGCCTTCAACCAGTAAAAACTCGAATCCTGTGATTGATCAGCTTAAACGTAACACAGCATTAATTTCAAATTACCTTGTCCAAAAAAAGAAAGAGTTTACAGAGAATTCAACGAAGGCAAAGAAATCAGATGACCCAGATGAAGAAGCGCCTCAAGGTAAAATGATGAACAAACAAAAAAAAAAAAAAAAAAAAAAAAAAACAATACTTAATTATTCTATTTAGTTAAAACAGCAACTCCTCTTGTTCGTCGTATCACTAAACTAGTGAATGATGCTATTATCAAAAAGAAAGACACTAAAACAACTGCCCCAGCGAATGAAGCCCCTGTTACGGAGGTTCCTGCCACTGCTTAATTCTAACTACTATTTTAATATCTACTTTATTGTTATACCTATTTAATATAATATTCACGATATCATCACATGCAAATTAATTCAGTGACACCTACCAATGTCACTTACCATCAACAATGAGCATCATATTGGCTGTATAAATATGTCTTTTTTTTTTTTTTTATTATTATTATTAGTGAAAGTAAACTTTCGTTTAAATTATATATATGTGATTCTTTAACCTCTTATAAAAATCGCACCTGTCTTGTCAATCTTTGAATTTCTGTCGATATGATCTAAGCCAATCATGTCGCCTGGACTATATGTACGTGAAGAAAACAGTGTCTCCTCATCATCTTGGACTAACGTTACGTCATCACTATCAGAGACAATATTAACCTTCACTTTACTCCATTCATTATCATCTAATCCAGTTCTAGCTTGAAGGCGTTTCTTTGTTTCTGCGAGAGGCTCGCCCTACGAAAAAAAAAAAAAAAAAAAAAAAAAAAAAAAAGTGTTAGTCAACCAATCTAGTCTCTATTAAATAAAGACATACTTCAATAAGGAGAAACTTGAAGGGAATGGAATGTGTACGGTTTAATGCGCGTTGGAAATGGAAAACAGAAATATATTCTGCGTCGTTTTGGTTATATTCTTCTTGTGGAATTTCTTCAGCATATACATGCATCTGTGGACGAGCGGCTATATCTAATCTCCACGTCTCATCATCATATTCTTTATCAAATTTACCATCCATTTCATCATAAACACGGATAGGTCCGTCGTTCAATCTAACACCTTTAGCTACCAGAGCTTCTTTTAAATTATCAATACCACTGTCCTTGGGCATAAGCAACTCTACAGTATGCGCGTCCTTTTGAGTAGGTACACAGACAGTAACTACCACCGGACATTTGCTCTCCATTTCTTCCAAACTAACGTCTAACTTCTCGTACAAAAGACGCGCTTTGTTGGGCGTGATACTGCCACCACTAGCATTGAATGCATTCTGTAAAATCTTGCCTAGTTTCAAACCTCCAAATCGTTTTAGAGGTCCCTTGTTATGTGCGTAAGGGTTGAGAAGGCGAAGTTTATCTGCATCCACTTGCAATGCGTTGGCAACAACTGCAGCAATATCTTCATATCCCATTTCTTTATGCAATACCAACTTAAATTCAGGCGAATTAGGGTCGTTGTTATAAGGTGCAATTGTGATTCGAACTTTGCCACATTCGTAGCTCAAAAAGGTATCTGCTGTTGTTTTGCCATTGTGGCTCGAAATTAACTCTTCTTCCTCTGCTGTCAATTTTTTTTGGACAACAAGAATATCACCATCTTGAAGCTCGGCTTGTGTGAATGTAACATTGATATCTACTTTGTCAACCATTGTAGACTTGATTTCTTCATAAAGTAAAATATCTTGCTCTTCTGGGAAACCAGCAATGTGTTTTAATTGACTAACAATGGACTCTACCTTACTGTCTTTACGAGCGTATACATGACCAATACCTCTATTAACAAAAAAAAAAAAAAAGCGCTTTAGAACATTTTTTCTACAAAAATCTCATTGAACATACCTAATAGCTTGATGTTCAGGACTGAATAATTTTACAAAGATAAAAATGACTGGTGATGCTGGAGGAGGGGGAGGGAAGACGGGAATACCATCATTGAATAAACTAGCTCTCTCCAGATACAGTCTCAAGTTGGGTTGGTTTGTAGAGTACCTTGAGCGAATTTCATCAATAGCTATTTCATCATGTCAGTAAATTCAAAGAGAAATTATCAACAAGGACATACTTGAATAGTCTTCATCGGCTGAAATAGGTGTATCAATACGAATGGTACGATTTTGGCGGTTCACCATGACCCAGAATCTAAATTCAGAAGGATCTAATTGAAGGTTATTGGCAACTGTTTGCTTAAATTCACCAAAAGGCTGATCTTTTCGGATTTTAGTAAACATGATACGGTTTTCATTTAAATCTTTCTCTTCAAAATTAGCAAAGTCAAACCCAGTGTTGTTCTTGAACGTCTCATCGTCAGCAATAAACACTCTTAAAAAGAGGTGTTGTTCTTCTTTCTCTCTACGTCTGGCTTCACGGAGACGCTCTTCTTGCTCAAGCTTCAAGCCAATATGTTTAGGAATATCTTCTTCAGTGACTGGGGCTAAAACTTCATCCAACATAGATTCACGGATATACACAAGCATATAGGCGTTAGTGAAACGGTGCATAGGTCGTCCGGTAGGTCTAACACCTGGGAGTCCGGGTTGCTCACCGCCAAAATTCTCTTCTAAAACTTCTTTCAAAAGAGCTGGAGTAACTCTGTCATCATCAAACTTGAACCTATTTCAACAGGAAAATGTAAGTATCGAAATTCGTTCCTAGAATGAAATCAAAGTCCAACCATTTATCTTCCTTTCCTGGTTTGACAAAAGCAAAGTAATGTCCACCTGTCAAATCACCACTATGTACCAAAACACTAAAAGACACAATAATAAGTACACATTGCTTTCTATTCAATAGGCAAAAATATAAAAAAGGTACCCATGAAGCTTGTAGTTGTGTGGTTGTGACTTATCGGCGTTTTCACTAAGATATGGTTCGAGGTCAATCTCGGTAGGGAATTCATGTCTATCATTAATCTTTTTGTTCTCCAAATTAGCTTAGGTTCAATATATAATTATTCTAATTACCTTGACCATCATGTCTCTCATCATATCATATTCAAAACGCTTTAATTGCAAGTGCAAGACAGGAGGGAAGCTTTCAAAGATGACACCCTTTTTGGCATCTTGTAAGCCGTGACCTTCGGCCATATACTTGTTATCTCCTTCTAAGGTTTCTTCCGTGATATAGTCTTTGAAAGATTCTTCCAAGTTTTTACAGCCCTTGACATTTAATTGAATATCTATACAGCAACACAACTGAGATGATTTTCTTTTGAGATGCTTGTATTCTATTGTTTACCATAATAATCTTCGGAGCGAGAAGATTCATATTGGACGTTAATGCACTTGATATAACTCTTCATTCTGCCCACAAATAAATGCTTAATAGCGCCATCGGCGGGTGTGTTTTTCATCTTAATTTCGAGGTTATCTTGTAATACTCTGTTGAACTCTTGGACGTCGTGTTGTCTAAAAGCTTCATAAGAATCCCAACCAAATGATTTGGTCAATTCTATAGTACCAACTGCGGTAGTTGAGAATTGTAAATTGTAGAAAACTCGTTGAAGAGCTAAAGCAATGCTCTTTGTAGCTTCGTCGTTTTCTGTAGGAATTTGGTAAACAGCTTTTCTGAAGAAATTAGTGAAATAAAGTGATTGGAAAAGTGAGTTCATGTAACAAGTAGCACCTTGATTTTGCAATCCAACATAACCAGTAACCTTTTTAGAATCATAACTACGCACATGACAATATTAGCTTCCCACTCCATTCTTTTATATACTTTCTTACTTGACAAAGTTATGCCAGAGAATACCATTGGGGTCTTTAACGACACGAATGATAGTTGAGATTCTAATTTGGTCATTTTCAACAAGATGGTCTGGACCATTGATCAAACTGTCCAAGGGAGCGAATGAAGTGAATCCCCAGTCTGATTCATCACTGTAAAATCTATGTTGGGCTTGGCGCGTAATAGTTTTTGTGGGATCAGAGGGCCTTGAGAGGCAGACAAGGAATTGAGCACACGCGTATTCTTCGGGATCTGATTTAGCGTTGGTCAAATCTAAATAAATAGAGGCTTGCTCTGACTGATTGTTTCCTCTTGGAAACAATAAAATATTCCTAGCAACAAGGTCAGTTTACCAAGCTTTTGGTTTTCTATTTTCAAGTCTACCAGTCATGACCACCAACTTTCATGATAGGACCTGTTGTACGATTCTCTAAAGCTGACCAACTTTCAATATTCCAATGAAAACATTTAGTTTCAATAATCTCTTGATCAATGGGTCCCAAATCTCTCTCCATAATTTTTTCGTCTAAGAGTTGTGTACTTTGTTAGAAACTATTCTAAAAAAAAAAAAAAAAAAGTCATTTCTTACAGTCGTCTATAATAGATAATGCAGGTATAGGTTCAGCTTCTGTCATTGTCTTGTCCATGGAAGGTGGCCCATCCAAAGAGTCTTGTTCCGGTCTCTGAGGTTCCTAGATATAATTTAAATAAACAAAATTATCAACTTTAATTATCATTGAAGGTACCATTCTTTATACTAAAGTCTGTTGGTATTAGAAAAAAAAAAAAGCAGTGAATAAAAAAGTCTAAGTCTAAATTTATGGATTTCCAATGACGAATTTTGCTGCTGCTGGTAAAATTAAAATCATCATTACACAAAAACGGACTATATCATAAAATTTAGACACACATAGTCGTGGTAAAATTGGCTACAAAGCAAACGTTGTACGTTAAACACGACTGTAACGGAAGGGATGTATGTCTTTGTTAATGCTTAAGTTGCTTTGAAAATTAAAGTTTAGGGGTGAGGTTCCGAATTAAAAACAAATGTGTCAAAGGATATAACATACTCCTCAACATCAATTTACATATACATAGAACTAAATAAGATATGTGTGTTGCAGCCCATTATATTTATAAACTGGTGGGTACTCCTTTCAAAATACTTGAATTCTATCCAAGATATCTTGCACAATACATAACTGACAAGTTCGCTCTATACAATTGCATTCTACATGAAATAACCAATAGATAGCGACATTCCTAATTGTAAGCTACACGTGGGATTGTCTAACGCAATAGCCGTAGACACAGCGTTTATTGAAAAGGACTGGCAGCTCTTTTTAAAAACGTTTCCAAATACACTTACAATCATCACCCTTTGTTGTTTTGTCTTTTGCGTCGTCTCTTATTACTTACGTTGAAATGATTTGAAAAATAAAGCCCAACAAGCTGTACAAAAAGAGTCATTATCGAGTAGTTCTGTGTGATACTAATATACTGGCTTATCAACTAAACGTAGATAGAGTCATTCTTTTCTCTAGTAAAGAACTCTAAGCACATTAGCTAAATAGGTTAGACCCTTTCCAGAGACTTCTTATCGCTTTTGAAAGCTCTCTTTTTTTTATGAAAGGGCGTGCGCATCATATTACATGCAATTATTTCTAGCTCTCGTATTCTCTGCTTAGTGTTGGCATAAATAGACAAAATTTATTTAAATGCAGGAAGTGAAAATGCTTCAGGAACGAAATCCTCCATTGAATTGAGTACAATAGTTGCACCGTGATCATTGTCACCTGTCAAAGCCTTAATATTTTCATCAGGAATCCAAACAACCTATGACGTGATGAGCATATCATTACCAACGACGCTTTAAATTTTAATACATACATTCATTTTTGCATTTAAAGCAGCTTCGATACCATTAATAGCGTCTTCAAATACGAGACAGTTTTCAGCTGGGGGGTTACCCAAATGCTTTTGGGCAGCTAAAAAGAGATCGGGAGAAGGCTTTGCGTTTTGAATTTCGGGATCATCACCACAAATGATAACATCAAACAACTCAAACAATTCTTTGTTCAAGGAGGTTTTCAATTCAAACTTGAGACGTGTAGAAGAGGTGGCAACAGCAATAGGAATATCATGAGCGTGTAGGTGTCTAATCAGTTTTTCTACCCCAGGCAGTAACTTGGCATGAGGGAAGAGATCTTCTTGTATAATTGCAGTTTCATCCAAATACTCCTGTACTGTCATTGGCAACTTGTAGGTCTCTACAACCATAGAGGCAGACTACCTACTTGTGAATACTTTTGTTGGGTCATTTATATATATATATATATATCTGATCTTACTTCATTACCAGAACGGCCCATTAACTGGCTCTTGATGTCCCAAGTGAATTTGGAACCATTGGTGTACTTGTCCAAGATTTGCTGAGTGACTTCGGTATAAACACGTTCAGTGTCCAAAAGAAGGCCGTCCTATGAATCTATTTAACACAGTAAACACCTTTTGCTTGGTTATTCGTGCGTACCATGTCAAAAATACAATGAGTGATATATGCCATTTTACGTTTTTTAAAGAGAAAAAGACCCTATTTTAATTTTTTTAGTCGCCAATAAAAATAAAAACGCTTAGTATAGCCTGAAAAGAATATGTCAAAATTCGAATCCGTTTACAATACGGTCTCAATTTTGTAGGGCCACTTTAGAACACACTCTATGGAGGAGACTTGACCCCTTTTCGATCAAAATTATCGTCAATTTTGAGAATAGTGAGCTCTTTTTACCCTTTACACCATTTGTTGAACAAGAGCTTTGTGTATGGCTCGTAGTGCTCGATCTAGCAGCTCTACCTTCATCAATCCTCATGAATATCAGTTACTTTAGTCTCACGTTGTGTTTAACTCGAAATATAAACGCAGATTAATTTTGACATTTTGGAGTACTGCTTTGCTTTAAAAATAATGCCATGGTGAATTTTTTTTTTATAAAAAAAAAAAAAAAAAAAAAAAAGACTTTTTTCTTTCTTCACAAACCGCTTTGTTGGTATAATGCAAAGACCTTTATCAAAAACTTGTTTAAGAATTCCTCTTTTATATTCAAGGAAGCATATATATAGACCCTTGAGGTATCCAATAAGACGAGCGTTTACAAAAGTAGCTGAAGGACCACCCTTGCATGCGTCCAAAAGAGTGATTGCTTTACCTACTAAGGTCACCGACATGAAACTACGATGTAAGAATAATTACAAAAAAAAAAAAAAAAAAAAAGTTGGCTTAATTGAATGTTAGGTACCGAGTTTGATTCTAAAGGAAGTGTAAAAGTAATGTCAGGCGAGTTTTCAAAATCAGACTTTTGTCAGCAACATTCACTATTGCCTCGAGATTTAAGAACAATTGATACCTATTCTGTTTACCAGAAACCCACTTTACTTGTCCGTCCTGAAGCCATTCTTGTAAATATTGCTCATTTGAAAGCCTTGTTAAAAAGTGATACAGTTATTTTGTTTGACACATACGGCTCAACAGACAGTTACAACCAAAGCGTCTTTATCTACGATCTACAGGAAAGATTGAGATCTCAAAAAGACGGGTTACCTTTTGAATTTAGGTAGGCATTAAGTATGAACATGTTGTTTTATATCATATTAAGTGATATTTTTTTTTTTTTTCATAGAGCTTTGGAAGCTATTTTAATTTCAGTGACATCGTCTTTGCAGTCAGAGTTAGATATATTAGAAGGACCTGTAAATAAATTGTTAGGAGATTTGGAAGATTTAGCAGATATTGAAGAGAGTATGAGTGGAGATAAACTACGAGACCTATTAAAGTATTCGAAAAAGCTGGCGAAATTCGAACAGGACTCTTTATCCATTCGTGATGCTTTAGAAGAAGTACTGGATAACGGTAAGCTGGCCATTGAAATTTAAGAGAGAATGAGATGAGTGTAGTAATATATGTTATTAGATGATGATTTAGCGGCGATGTATTTGACAGACAAGCGAGCAGGAAAGTTAAGGGCAGAACATGATCACGAGGAAGTAGAATTATTACTAGAAGCATATTACAAACAAACAGAGGAAATTGCTGCCAAAGCGGCAACATTGAGACAACACATGCGATCTACTGAAGAAATTGTCCAGCTTATTTTAGATGTGTCTAGAAATTCATTGATGTGGTATGATATTCGATTAACCATGCTTACACTATCCGCTACCGTGGTAAGTGGCTATGGTGCTTTATTCGGTATGAATTTGAAGAACTATTTTGAAAATGATCCATATGCATTTGGTTTTATTTCTGGTCTTGCTGTTATGTCAGGTCTGGGAGCCTACGCCATGTCGGTAAAGAAGCTACGAACACTGGCAAAAATCAAACCGTAAAATATATCACGATAATAAGATAGACAAAAGCGAAATTTAATTATTATTATTTACAAGACAAAATACAGCTTATAAGTATTTTCAGTAATAAAAAAAAAAAAAAAAGAGGAATAGTAGTAAATAGAGTAATCAGAAGACTTTAAACAGTTGCGTTACGGACAACAAGCACAGGACAGGGACATTCTTTCAAACAGGCATCAGATACGGAGCCTAAAAAGACACTTTTTACGGCCCCTAAACCTCGTGAGCCAACAATCAATAAATCAACGTTATGCGACTGAGTGTAACGTGGAATGAGAGTTTTAGCATCGCCCCAGAGGATATGTTCTTCACTTGAGATTTGGTGTTGGCGTAAACCGTCAGTCATTTCTTGCAATCTTTCACGGGCAGTTTGACCATGAGGATGTTTGTCAACTTCTTGCATAGCTTCTTCAACTTTGGAAGTGGTAGTAGAAAGCATGGGTAAATCGGTAGAAGTGTTTGTTGTTGGAGGGGACTTGCTAAACAAGCTTCCACCACTTGTTTTATCATCTCTTTTGACAGCAGATAATAAGATAAGATGGTCCCTCTCAGGTTGAACGATGTTTTTAATAGACCAGTCAAATAACTTACGTGCATCTTCACTACCATCATAAGCAATAGCCACGCGACGTTTTTCAGTAATCGATAATACCATTGTAATTTTCTTTGAGTATATAAAGAAGAAGAAGAAGAAAAAAGAATAGAAGGAAATTTGCTACTCGTTTTATACAGTGGCAGTGTGAAATTTATGCAGCAGAAAATATTCGATTTCTATAAAAAGACTTGCACACACAAAATAGAACTTTCCGTCTAAAACAATGGCGAGAAAGATAGATTTCTCCACAATCGATAGTCTCTTGGTTTGATTTAAAATATACAAAGTACATATTTTGAATAATGTATTATATTTGTTTTCATTCTCTTTTTTTTTTTTTTTTCCCCTCAATATGATACAATTCAAGTTTCAATTTCTTAAATTTGACGGTATATGTCAAACAGTTGCCTTAACACTATGCCCCTTGATGGGAAAATTTGACGGTATTGAGCCCATTTGTTATTCACGCAATGTGGATCTTGAAGGGCTTTTGGTTTTTCAACCAGGTAACACATGAGAGAAAAAAAAAGAACCCAAAAAAAAGTAACGCCATAAAATTCAAACCATAAAGTTTAGCCACTTTCATCATGTACATTGTTGCGCTTGGTATGACAAGTATCATGATTTACAACATTAAATCGAAATATACCGCCGTAGGTAAAATAAAATCAGGCAATAAAATCTATGGGGAGCTACCATTGTTTACACTTGTTTATAGGGCGAAAAGAGATTGCCATGTTCTTCCAACTGTATCTTATTACTATGTTATTAGAGACTCTTTTGGTTACTAGCATCATTCCCACTGCATCGATACTATATCCTGTAAGTAACAAGAGACGATCATCTCTCTCTCTCTCTCTCTCTCTCTCTCACTCACTCTTTATTTTTTTTTAAAAAAAAAAAAAAGTTCTTCACCGCGGCACATATTGGATTAATGTCAGCCTGTTTTTGGTGCTTGGTTCTTAATGGATTTGTTGGATTTCAATTCGCAGAAGATGGAACGGCCATCAGTTTATGGGTTAGTGGCAAGTTTAGGAAATTTAATTTATGGAGTGATTTTTTCTGATTTTTTTTTAGCTTATCCGTATTAGTACTTTTGTAGTATTTTTATTAGTTGGAGGGATATCAATGGCTACGTTTCGTAATTGGGGACCTTTTGAATATGCTGCACCTAGCGTTTTATGGGCATTTTATTATATAGTGAATGGTATCTTATTTTTGATTTATGCCATTTCACAGATAGTACTAGTTGTGTGCACGTTGGATGATAGATGGCCTTTGGTAACTATAGGAAGTGGTATCACATGTTATGCCTGTCAATTAGTGTTTATGTACATTTTTTCAATTGCAATCTGTGAGGGGACAAAGCACCACGTAGACGGCTTATTCTTTGGTACAATTGCGAGTTTATTATCCGTAATGACAGTTTACAAGTATTGGGATTCTATCACTAAAGAAGACTTGGAGTTTTCAATCGATCAAAAATACTATTCGACTGACGAAATAGAAGCTTTGTTAAAGGAAGAATAAAAAAAAACCATGATTTGAGTTTTAAAATAGAGTCAAAAGTCACGTTATATATATATATTTTGGATCTCCTATAAAAAGGAGCAAGCGGCTTTGAATTTTAATTGTTTCATTCGCTTTTTTTTTTTTTTCTATATATTTTTTGATCTGCTATGACAGTAATTATCAGACATATTCGCACACTATTATTAAATGAATCACAGCGCAAAAAATCACGCAAAGAAACAAGAAGGAAATCTTTAACAGTGACTATCAGTAACGAGCCGCCTGTAGTTGTTTATTATGAACCAGACGTGTTAGAAGGAACATTTGAATGTATATTTGACCCCAAAGTTAGTCATGATACAGAAAAGGATCATCCGGATTTATTTAAACAACAAAAGAAACCGTGGCAAAAGTATCCCTATAGATCACAAGGTACAGCATCAACCTCTTTCAAGAATATGCTAAAGTCATTTCATTTAAATACATCAATATTTGTGCATTCCCATCAAAATGATACAACACCCTGTAAATACTACTAGCTACTGGCTTACTCATATATTATTAAATCATTACTACATACTTAATAAAAATATCCATATATTGCCTTCCCCCGCCCCTTTTGCTATTTATCAACGACTGCCAAGCCTTATAACATAACGTTAGGAAAAAAAAAAAAAGGAGATCATCTTTTTTAATAGACTTGTCATTATTACCTATAAAGCTTGCATTTTGATTGGACAGAATCGGGAAACATAAGTTAATCATATGTATGTATATTGTACTAAACATGTCAAAACAAGTATGCAATCTAAATCTATATAACAGACATGTCCTACAATGCCAAGAACTATTTTCATCATAGTATATATATCTGCATGAAAATTGCCCTGATTATTTGAAGATAGCATCACTCAAGACGAGGAGAAGAAGAGTAATTACTCCATTGTCCTACTTTAATTAAAAGCTGCTATGGTAACACGTATCCTAGTATTTAATATCTTTATAAGATTGAGGCTCTTTAATAAATCGAACCAAAGTCCTATTATTATTACACTTGCATTATTCGGCCTTGAAAACAACGAAAACTCACTCCTTTATGATACCTGCATCGGAAGGTCATTTTATAAAAATATAATTTTGTTGCTTGGCCTGCATATCTTATAGTTGGGTTTAAGCATTGACTAACCCAAGGGCCGCATAAGCTATTTTTTGATCTATATACGTAATCCTATACAAATAATGAGCTTTACTGGACAACGATGAATCCTCTTCCATACAAGAAAGCTCATGCTTGTACCCATGTTTTCTTTTATGAAATTGGGAACAGCTCTATCGAGTCAAGGGCATGCTATGAGCAAAAACCTTTTACTTTAACACGTACTTGTTCAATACTACAACTAAGCTTTTGACTGTAATTTTTTTTTTTTTTTTTTACTATTCAAAACAATACCAACACGCGGTAAACGTGGGATATATACAAACTGTTGAAAAGTATCGATGAGTGTTTTTAGGCTGCAATCTTTATATCTAGTATTGTGAGTGGGCGTGGGTATGCACCTACCACGGTAAATGAAAGAAAAATCTAACCTGAAAAATGATCACTAAAAAAAAGGAGGTTCCTACTACAGTGATTTCTTATAAAGACGTAGAACAATTCATACCTAGACTGATAAAGATGAAAATATGGGGCAAATTTTAAAAGCTCTTCTTTGCGTAAATTATAATACTATTCTTCATTACATTACTCAAATTCCCTTTGAACTTTCGAATCGCGTTTTTAGGTTCATTGTGATCTGTACACACATTCTGATCTGAGCCTTAAACACGACAAAAGGGAAAAAAAAAAAAAAAATTTTTTTTTCGGCTGGTGTTTGCTCCAGCTTTTTCTCATTGTTTACCCCTTTATTATCTAAAAAAAAAAAAGGAACTTTTTCTTTTGTAAGTTACTAAGCTTTTATAAAGAGTAAAATATATACTGTGTTTGTGCGTGCTTTATTAGAGAGAAGGGAAAAAAAAACAACAGCGCTTTTTTTTAACATTACTTTTTTTTTTTATTGCTTTTTGGAATGTAGTCATATATATCTATATATACACACACACACACACACACACTTATATATACCCTTCACTGCTTTTTGTGTTGCTTGTTTGTTTGCTTTAGAGAAGGAGTCAAGACACAGAAGTTTTATTTTCTTTATTTATTATGATATCAGACATAGAATTAAGTATACCTCAGTCATTAACACCTGATTCAAGTAATGACGATACACAAAGTGAAGAACCCTCCACACCTGTTTTATCAAAAGAAAGTCATGAAGACGCGCTATCAATAGTGGATCAGCATAATGTGATAGAAGCGCCCTCATCTTTTATAAAGGAATCACCTTGTCGTTGGTGTCAACGTTGTGGCGCACTTGAAACGCCTAGATGGAGAACTGGTCCCGGTGGTTCATTGACGTAAGCTTACGATTACATAAACAGAAAACCAATTGACTTTTTTTTTTTTTTTTGCTTCAATAGTTTATGCAACGCTTGCGGCCTGAGATGGAAGACGCAGGGCAAACCAATGAATGGTTTCCTATCCAATGCCTCTCATCAAGATATACCAATTAGGAAGCGTAGAAGTGGCGCTAAAAAACAACTACCATCAAAGAAACAAAAGACATCATCATCAAATAATAATCAAGTACTGTGTGACAATCGCATACCTAGTAAACGTAATAGTAAACAAGTAGAAAAGATAATTGATACAAAGGAATCAGCGGCTACATCTAGTTTATCAGACATGCCTGCAGAAGAAGAAATCAGTGCACTTGACGTGCCTAGTAAATCAAGTGATCCTAGCGAATTGAGCACGTCTAGTGAACCCAATACACCAAGTACATTAACTACTGCTAGCGAAGTAAGCACACCCAGTGATTCAAGCTCACCTAAAACAAACAGTGAAAAAGAGAAACCATCTCTAATTGAACAGAAAGATAAAGAAAACAAGATCAATCCCTGTGAGAGTTGCCACACAACGAATACACCATTATGGAGAAGAGGTCCATCTGGTCCAAGAACGTACGTGTAATCCTTTCAGTTAAATCACACCCGTTAACCTTTTTTTTTTTTTTTTTTTTTTTTCAATCAGACTGTGTAATGCGTGTGGGTTAAGATGGGCCAAGACAGGAGGAATGACTAATGCACCCACCACTGCTGTAAAAGAATCAATCCCCACTACTGTAAAAAAGTCAACTCCCACTACTGTAAAAAAATCAACCCCCGTTACCGAAAAGCCAGCGACAACACCAAATACAAATGCCCTTAAGAAGAAACACCAACATGTTTTGCTATTTAACCGAAAGGAATTTGTTAAGCAAGGGCTTTACTTTGACGCTACTCGTCTGTCAACTCCTTCAGCAAAATTTACCTTTGAGCTACCTATGCATCAAGGCGAATTTCTTATCAGTAAAGAAAAGGAATTCGAATTACCACCCTATATACACCAGGAAGTAGAACTAGGATTGATAAAAGCCATTTCAGCCACCAGAGTTCCTTTTTTTGTTCGCATTCGATCCAATATCTTTGTAGAGAGAAAGCCTCAAACAGGACTCAAAGATCCTCTCATTTGCCTCTGTAAACGTCCCCCGGCTAATCAACCTGGATGTGGTGATGACTGTATCAACCGTATGATGTTTTATGAGTGCGATCCTAGAAATTGCCCCTGCGGCGACCAGTGCTCCAACCAACGATTCCAGCGCAAAGAGTGCAAGAAGGAACTCGAAGTCTATCATACGGAAAAGCGTGGATGGGGGCTACGTACGTTAAAAGATATCAAAAAAGGAGAGCTTGTGATTGAGTATCGTGGCGAGATCATTTCACAAAAAGAATGCGAAGAAAGAATGTGTACGTTATATGTGAACGATAAAAACTTTTATTTCTTGGATTATCATAATGGTGAAGTGATTGATGCGACAACAAAAGGGACCGAAGCCAGATTTATTAATCATAGTTGCGATCCCAATTGTCATATAGAAAAATGGTATGCATGAAAATAGAAGTGATGCAAAGGGGGATAAATAACAGTATATTTTTGTAGGTCTTGCAGAGGTGAGTCAAATTTCGGTGTATTTGCCTCAAAAGATATAAAAGCCTACTCGGAGTTGTTTTATGATTATAACTTTTCTACATTCAATGGGTCCGTTGAGAGCCATCAACAGTGTCACTGTGGAAGTGAGAACTGTCGTGGCCTTATTGGAAGTAAAAGAGGTGCTCGTGTAAAATAAAATAAACACTTTAAATTCAGACGACATGATTTTTTTTTCTGGACGAGTTAAAATTAATTTTTAGAGATATAGCTTATATCTAGTTACCTTAATTCCTCCTGTCAATGTCGCGTAAGATGGATAGAGCAGCTCTAGGCTTCAGTCAGAACATACTCATAGACTCATAACAAAGCAACTAGGTTTCTCTTTTGCATACATAAATGGCTTGAATTTGAATATATTCCTTGTGCCTTAATTGTGGGCATTGATGAATACAGCTTTAACTTGGAACTTTATTGCAGCTGATGTCTTTTTCTGTCTTCAGAGTGTCTTTTCATTATGCTTATTCTTTTTTTCTTGATCGACATGTCAACTTCGGACTGCTTTTGTCGCTTATTAAAATATTCAAACTTAAAATTTCGCGAGTTTTAGCAAGCTTTCAAACATCAATCGCCAGAGCACGATCAAAAAAAATCACGTTTGATCTCAAATTGAGCTGCATCCTCTGCTCTGGCACCCTAATAACATTTTATTTTAAATCAAACGATGTCAATTGCTTTTTGTTTTGGTGTGACCTCAATGCAGTGCAAAATGTATGAACCTTTAGAAAATCATGCCCCATTTTTGCACATGCTGTATACAGGTTCCAAACAAGTTATTCGTATCTTCTACAGTAGACCAATGATATTATACACTTCATTTGTTGAAGCAACACACAACGAGGAGATATTTATACGCGTAGTTATTTCAAGCTGTAGTAATCGAGTAATTATTGAGACGAAATATAGTAAAAGTTTTATTAAACAGAAGAAAAGACTAAAGTTTTACATAAGAATTACTATATTCTGTATTTATACCCCCACAGAAAAGGTTCCACACGATAATACATTAGTAATCCTAAATTTAAGTCGAGTTAATATTGTTAAGTATAGACATTGTATAATCAGTTTGAAGTTCCTTTCATTCTAAAGCGTGTCTACTCGTCAATCGAGTTCTTCTTTAGAAACTGCTCAGGGCAAAATAGCAGAGCAACAGGTCTTCTATTATCCAGTAACCTTTCTGCACGAGTGTAAAGATTACACAAAGTTGTGCTAAGGTTGATGACTGTTTAACGACAACAAAATATCTGTCAAGGACACCTAAACTACGCATTGTACTAGAACATTGTTATGTTTTGATAAAGCTAGGATAAGCCCTTTTGTCTATAACTATCCTACTTTATCTCTAGTTAGGGAGCAGCATGTAAGCCTACTACTACTACTACTAGCCTTTAGATAAAACGTATAGTTGCAACATTTAAAATACATTTTACCTTACTGTAGTGATCTCGTATTATACAGTCAACATGAGCAACACAAATCTCAATAATAACCTGTTCAGTATCTAAAGTGAGTTAGCTACCCTCAAGTAGAATTTATTATTGTTCCATACTCATGATCTAAACAGTCTTAAATATGAGGGTGTACAATACTAATTATATAATATCTGGTTGTTTACAGAAGCAATTGAGTTATGTATTTGTTTGTTTACAGAGATAATAGATCTGATATAAGTTTATGTATTATGTGATATTTATACTTCTTATAAACAACATATCGTAAAGATAATAACAATTTGCTATTGCCTTTAGATATGTTAACTAGTGTGGTTATATCATATTTCGTATTGGAGTATATTTAATAATGCTTGAACTATTTTCAAATACGACACAAGCCATATAAAAGGTAAGCAGCATAAAGAAAAACTAATACACATGTAATATCTGCTTGAAAATATAACGGGAAGAAGCTAGCTTTTATAATCACTCTATTTAAACAATAAAGAAAATGTTGTCAAATTGCGGTTTTTGTTATGTTTCTTTGTTCTATAATAGTTAATTTGTTATAGTTTGAAATAGGATTCATTGTCTCTAGAACAGTCAGATATATCAAACAAAAGAAGCATTTATTGTTCAGTAAAGATTCAACAGAAATCCGTGCGTAATGAATGTGTGTATTTAGCAAAATCTTGGTCCACAACACGTGAGTTTATATAGCTTGATTTCACTTTATTGAGGGCCTTGGCGCGCTACCAGGTACGTGAAACTTTACTCTTCTAAAATTGAGTGAAGATTCATCAGTCAAAATTTATTTGGTGGTTAAAGATGCAGCAGTGTAAAGCTGACATCAGATTGAACCTTTTAACCAATCAAATTTATTGATATACGTGCTTGGAAAAATGGGCAAATGAATTCCAGATTATTTTTTTTCTTTAACATTTGAAATATTAAAAAGCATGTCATACGAAGAGAGTAGTTCTGAAAATGATTTCGGGGATCTTTTTGGTTCCGAAGACGAAGCTTCTGATATTGATGATGGACGCGATCAGTCTTCAGACCGCTCGTCTCAATCACCAGCACCACCACAGAGACAAACAACACCACCAGCACCTACTACAAGTAATGATATGGACAATTTATTTGGAAGTGACGATGAATCAGAATCAGAGCCTGAACAAAGGCAAACATTAAGACAAAGAAGGTGAGCTGCAGAATAATTATTACTTGTTGATTTATGCTGATGTATATATAAAGACAACAAGCATCAGACGACGATTCACGTCCTAGTGACGATGACAACGACGAAGATATGGAAAGTCAGGATAATAAGCAACGCGTAGAAGTGTCACTTGAAATGCCACAACTGCCTCTACCTTACAGTGATACACAAAAAGTAAAAAAAAAAACTATAACTGTGGAATTACTCAATGAGATATTAATCTGATTTACCGTAGTATTATTTAGCTAAATTACCGCACTTTTTAGACATTGAATTAACACCTTTCGAACCTGATGAATTTGAAGTACAAGTCGAAGAGGGATTAACACAATTACAAGAGCAGGAATCTATTCGTGAACAAATAGAAAACACAATACGTTGGAGAAGAATAAAGCAAAACGGCGTAGAGGTATCTAAAAAAAAAAGAGCCTTATGGAGACCTTTATTCATGTATGTTCTTTTGTAGTCTATTCAGTCTAACGCTCATCTTGTTGAATGGGAAGACGGCAAAGTATCGTTAATGCTGGGCGATGAATGTTTCGATGTGAGCAGTAAACCTGTGGGTGCTCAGGAACACGTTTATTTACTTGCTCATCAAACTGGCTCTGGTGCTCTCGAGAGTCATACTGAATTCACGGACCGTATGACATTCAGACCCAGTGGCCTCAAGAGTGACACACATCGTTACCTTACTGCTCAAATTGCAGACAAACAAATCAAAAAGACAAAGACAAAGATGTTCTTTACTGAGAAGGATCCAGAATTAATGAAGCAAGAATTAGAGTTGCAGGAAAATGAACGTTTGAAAGCACAAAAGAGACTAGAGCAACAACGTAGAAAAACTGATATGCGTTTCAGTGATATTGGATCACGTCGCAATAATGAATTTGGTTCTTATGATACGACAGACTATGAAACCTATGGCACAGCTAATCGTGCACAGGATCGATATGAAGAAGACTTTGTGGTGGACGATGATGATTATGACGAAGAAGAAGAGAGGTCAAGAGAAGATCGATTGGCTCAAGTGAAACGATCCGGTATGGACAAATATAAGCGCTCACGTTACAGCGATGAAGAGGAAGAAGAGGAAGAGGAAGAAGAAGAGTACGGTAATGACGATGATGACGAAGAAGAAATTGTTGTTAGAAGACATAAGAAAAACCGTATGTTAAGTGATGAAGATGAATAAGGACTATACATAAACTCTTGTAATAATAATAAATTCCATCTTTCCCTTTGTCAAAAAATGTAAAGATTTTTTGTGGCTTGGCTCCAACAAAAAAAAAACAATTTTTTTTCTGAATATTGAGAGGGACTACAGAGGATACTCTTTCTCTTTTTCGACACGTATTCAACCATGGAGAACTCTGAAGGCCAAATTATCGATCTTTACATTCCTCGCAAGTGGTAAAATAACGTGCATTATGAATGGGTTTTTGTCATTGTATTCATACTATTTGATTTAGCTCTGCCACTAACCGTCTCATCACTGCCAAGGACCACGCCTCTGTTCAAATCAATATTGCTGATGTTGATGCTGAAGGTCGTGCCACCAACACTTTCGCTACTTATGCTTTCTGTGGTTTCCTCCGTAAGGAAGCTGAATCCGATGACGCTCTTAACCGTCTCTCTCAACAAGATGGTTGTAAGTAGACTTTTTTTAATTACTGTTCCGAGCAAAATACTGAATTTCTATTTTAGACTTGAAGAACGTCTTCTCTTATCAACAATAAATAATTGTGTCTATATGCATACTTGTATATAATATAATGTCGATGTTTTGTTTTTAAAAATAAATAAAAAAAAAAAAACTCTACTCTTTTTTTTTTCCTTACATAATTCAGCACATTAACCCATTTTACAAAGTGATTTATATTGTTTTATTTTTTTAATATGTACGAGTAATAATAACGATTCGAGATGATGTCGAGATTTAGCGTCTCTTTTTTCCTTTCTTTCCCTTTGGTGCTTGTTTGGGAGAAGCGGTTTTAACTTCGGGTACAATGTGCTTTGCCACTGGAGGGGCATCGGGTATCACTGTATCTTCGTCTGCTGCTATTGAGTTAGTCATCAATGAGTGTCAGTTGAGCTCAGTTAGCTTACCAATGGGTTCCTTATTCATCATTTTTAACATCAAAACGTTATTCAAATTAATAAACTTTTTCAAATCTGTCATTTGGTTTGTCTTATATTTAATGTTCTACATGAGTAATAGGTAAGTCAAAGATATCTTTGAGTCATCGTATACATACAGTTCTATCATCTGTCACTTTCAAGACAAGATCACCATCAGAACGACGAAATGAGTGAACGTAACGAGTCTAAGTATATGTAAGTATGAGAATAGATGGCGAGTACACGTGTTTGGAAATAAATTACGTGTTCAGGGGAAGCTGTATATAACTCTTCTACAGCCTTTTGGAATTCGTCCCAGTTGGTAATGTACATTGCCTAAGTTAGGTGAAAGGGAAGACTGGTAATGAATGTTAATTTTTAGTAGTCAGAGAAAAAGTTTTTCACAGTTTTTTGAAAAAAGAACAAATTATAATTTATTAAAAACCAAGTTAATTTGGGTACTGATTCACAGCTTTGTTGAAATTCATCCTGATAATGTATTGAAGCATTCTTAAAAAGCATTTTCTTAGCTATAATCTTTATTTAATAGCCAAACAAGCTAATATGGTTGCAAAGGGCTAGCCTTTTCTGTCAATGTGAGTCAATTTTCTGACAGCGTTGTACCTCTTGTATATTGCGTATTGGCATAGGTAAAAACGTAAGTATTAGCAGAAAAATACATCAGTTGAAAAGCAAAATCAGAACAGATTATGCCGTTAATTGCCTGTAAAAAAATGTTTGCCACCTTTGATAAGCATGTCGAAAAGTCTCTCCTGTATAGTTTACTCAAATTCTTTGATGTAATTCAAAGCAGCATAACAGGAAAAGACAAGCCTAGTTGCAAACTCATCACTTGAAATATACGTAGATTTTAAAGAAACTCTATTTTGGTTTAAAAGATCTCTAAGGGCTGACTTTTCTATCGTGTTAATAATAAAAAGAGCGTTTCTTTTATTTTATCTAATGTTTTCTTTGTTTTTTGTTCTTATTATTTTGAGGAGGGTTATTTGAACGCTTTTCAGTCAAGCTTACAGTTGGTGTAGCTTGAAGTTGTTTTAATGTAGCTTCTAATATCTTCTTTTCTCCAATTCTAACTCTGAGAGCGTTCTTCTTATTACTCATTTCTTCTCCCAGCTTATCAAGCTCACTCTCATCGTCCTATTATATAGTCATGATTAAAAACAGACCAAAAGTTTCTAGCTTGCACTACCTTCAATTCAGTTGGATATCTTGTAAGTCTCTTTTGAAGAATATCTAGAATTGCTTGTTTGGCCTCTTTTGTCAATTTAGGCTTAGGCAATTTCTGTTTTTCTTCCATTTTTTGAAACTCGTCAGGAGTTGCCTGCAAAACATGCACTATTGTTCAAATAAATACCAAATTAGGAGAAATCATGCTTTTTTCTTTACCAGAGACAACCAATTCAGGTGGAATCTCGTGTTCAGTGTCAATTACAAAGCACCTATATTGCATATTGTTAGACATCGTTAGAGGAAGTGAAAAGAAAGCCTTATTCTTACTCGTCTAATACGCCCTCTTCCATTAAAAAGTCAATCTAAAAAATAACATGGTTAGCAAAACACGCGTACAAAATCTGCGGGTTAAATTCACCTTTCTTTCTTTTAGTTCTTCAGGCTGTTCTGGACAACAAATTTCTACAACTAATGGACCGTCCAATTCAACAAGATCATAGGGGTTATTGTTATCTGTAAACCCATATTTACGTAATAAATCGGCATTACATAAGTCGCCATAGGTATTGAAAATCTGATCCCCTTCTTTAATATCTTTAATAGCTCTCATCTGCAAACTGTCCGTCTCATGAAATAATCTAGCATTGTTGAATCCTGTCTTATGGTTCAACATATCGGCCATAGGCACCATAGAAATCAATCCTTCTACCTCTTCTTCTTCTTCCTCGTCTTCTTCTTCCTCTTCTTCTTCTGTCTTTGTCTTTTCTGGTTTCTGAAGTTCATCGTTGAAACTATAAGCCATAATCAAAGAACCACAGGTATGAAACAACTCAAGTGTATGAATTTTACTATCAAACACATTTGAATATTTCTAAAAGGAATTGCTTAGTATTTTACTGTAGCTAAACTCTCGATCTCCCTTACCTCTAACAGTGGCTTGATTTCATTTTTAAAAAGTTCTTCTGAGTCTGCTTTACCAATCTTTGCTATATCACGCTTTAGGCTACTTGCAGCAATTACTTTCTTCTTTACTTACCAATGACATCAGTCCCTTCCAATTCCTTCAAATCGCTTTCGTTCCAGAACATGGGAGTATAAAATTCCTGAGGAAGGACATCTATAGGCGTGTTATTATCCTAGGTTTCTTGAAGCTATTGTTTTTTTTTTTTTTTACCGAAATAAGGTTTCCAAAAAGAATCCTCTTGTTGACTTTCATACATCATGCTAATAATGAGTGGACTCCAGCCAGCAAGTTGTTTAATATCCTCTGATAACCCTTCTACTTTATTGAGAGAGGTTGTCATTTGTGATAACAATATATTTCTAGGAAGTGAAAATAATAAGTCGCCTTCTTTTATATCTTTTGCTGCAACAACGCCTCTTCCTGCGCCTTCAGAGCGGTAGTCCTTAAGAGCAATGGCGTCGCTTAAGGTAGCGCCATTGTTCTTGAGCCATTCGACAAAAGTTTCTCCTATACTCTCAAAATTGGTCATTGTTAAAAAACAAAATTGTGCATAATCGTTTATTTTTTTTTTTTTTTTTTTTCTATTCAAAAGTGACATTTTTAGGTGGCTTGTTATTTA
>JNEK01001503.1:0-33210 GCA_000697295.1 Mucor indicus B7402 | reverse complement strand
TTTTTTTTTTTTTTTTTTTTTTTACCGAGGAAAAATACATATAAAGGATGGCATAAATACCTTCAAGTAGAATCTATTCGGAGTGGCCTCAAAGTTTTTATGCCGCAAGTAAAAATAAGGCTTGTAGCTGACAAAGAGCCATAAATGAAATAATGAGCCTTGACAAAGTGTCAACAATTAAATGAATATAGACGTATGTAATGGGCCATTTCATAGATGCATTTCGCGAACTCGTTATATATGCAGGTTTTTAATGGAAGTAGAATAGATGCTTTACTTCCTTTCTTCACCTTTTTAGAGTGTATTGTAACAATGACGTTCTTCACAACGGATATATATATCAACTATTCCGTTAACAAAGATGCACAAGTCACTTGATGACACAGCGACCAATATCTTTCTCTTTTCTCAATTGGCCTTTTATTTGCGATGATTAAGCAATTTTTAATCATAGAGCTTATATCACAACAGAGCGCCCCTCCCCCTCCCCTTTTATTTTTCTCTTAATTCTAGACTTACATATGTATTAGCTGAAGCAGTCGGTGATGAAATGATCAGCTTCTGCTGAGAGCTCTTCTGGGCCCATGAATTGTATTGAAAACTGCTACTTTTATCAAAGAAAGCGACCCATATTTAACAAAAGATGACATAAACACTTATTTCATGTATTTGACTAAATAGTAAACCATAATTACAGACAGTAAACTTCACTTGTTTAAATTAATAAACTCGTTAAATGATTTTTTTTTTTATTTTTATTGTTCTATCTAAAATTTGGGTTTATTGTTTTGAGACATCAAACCAAAATGACTTTCACTTCCACTACCTTTCCAAACAGAATCTTCCCATTCAAAGAAATAATAAGGAAGAGATGATTTAGCAAGAGCAGCGGCATAGGCTTTTTGATTAGCAAGACTAGGCACGGCTTCACCCACCTGACCTCCAGCACTAGGCCAGCCAGTTTCAGTAATCAATACTTGTTTTCCTTTAGCAGACTTGACCACATTTTGATAACGCGTTTCAATCGATGAAAGAGCATCTTGGATACTAACAGAGGC
The DNA here is from genome assembly GCA_000697295.1 of Mucor indicus B7402. NCBI lineage: Eukaryota > Fungi > Mucoromycota > Mucoromycetes > Mucorales > Mucoraceae > Mucor > Mucor indicus. The sequence continues at coordinate 32,152 of JNEK01001503.1, read as the reverse complement.
ATAGTAGGGATGAAGATTTACACCCACAAAGTCGGAGGCGGCTGTTAAATCGGATGGATAAGTAGAATCGACTTCAGCAGAGCCTACAGGGATACCGCCAGCAATAGCTTTGACAGCCTTTATTTTGGTGATTAATTGGGAAGAAGACATGCGGTTGTTGAAAAGGACTTCGTTGCCAACAAGGATGCCAGTGATGGGACTGATATCGTACTTGGAATGCAAAGTGGACTTGAGAGAATTGATTTCTGAAGCGTCGTTGGAGGAGCCATCGATCCACACGGCGGCCAACACTTCCACACCGCCTCCAATAGAGCTAATAGCATTCAAGAGGTTGGGAAGAAGGTTGCATTCTTGAGCGTATGTACGAATACGTGTAATACCGTAAGACTTCATTGTTTTGACGTTGGCAGTGACTTCAGAAGCTGTGTGGCAAGAGCCGTCAGCATTTTTACCAGTGTAGTCAACACCATGGAGGCCATAAACGCTTCGACGTTCAACGGGAAGTGCTTGAATGGCAGTGAAAAAGGTAAGAGCAGTAGAAATGAGAGATAGGAGTTGCATGTTTAATGTATAAATCGCACAGCGAAAGGGAGTCTATAATGTGGGATGCGTCTAAAAAAAAAAAAAAAAAAAGATGGAAGGTGCTGAGCCTGCAGCCAAAACAATTGCGTATAATAAAAGAGAAAAAAGGGAACTCTGAAGCTCGAAAAGTTCATTCTTTTATACATATTGAAATAGACCTTCAACTTCCGCGTGCACTTTTAAATTTTCAGGAGTGTAACTGATTTATATTAAAGACAATTTGTGATTTGCTTTGTGTTGGACTTATATTTCCAAGTTTTTCAAAACTTATCCACTGACGGCAACTCTATTTATATGTGACATGTTTAAGCTGAAAAGTTTTTTTTTTTTAAAAAAAAAAAAAATATTACAATATCAATTACTACATCTTGGTGATACTTATGAAATTGATATGAAGTTGATCTACTATCTAGAGAAAGTAGAGCGTAATATTTTGAATGTCAACGGAATCAAAAGACCCCTCTCGAAATTAAAGAGTAATTCCACTGAAGGGTTGTTTAAGACCACCAGAAACCAAAAAAATTGTGTGGAAGGTATATTTATGGTCGCGGTCAAATCTATAACGAATTACATAGGGTTGTATTCAAATAGACATGTATAAAAATATAACATTGGGTGACCGAGTCCAGAACCTTTAACATTTGTCCGTGTCCGACGGGACATTGACTCCGTAAATAATAACAAAAAGACAACGTAGGAGAAGTACTATACCTTAGTCTCAAAACGGTAAAGTATGTACAATCTTTGATCTTTAAGGCTTCGTGATTATATCTTTTCTTTTTTTCGAAATAAACCGGTGCGAACTGATATTGTATTATTTGCTTGTTTGAATGCGAGTGTGTGCCCCCTGCGTTTTTTAATTGCAGTAACTGGGCCCTTTCCACCTTTTCTTCAACATCTTCACTCAGCAATTCCATTCGATATTACAGAACAATTAAGTTTGGTATATTGAAATTGTAAACGAAGTGCCTGAGAGACATTGTCAAGTCAATCAATACAAAACCAAAGCAATAGTTGCAATGAAAATCTCTTGCTTAACAACGCTATTCTTGGAGACAACGATGGATATACACACTCAGTTTGAATATTCTGAAAAAATGACGATGGCATTTTATATATTTCAGGAACTTTGCAAATGAACAAAACTCAAATGATTTTCAATATCAGAATGCAGAAAAAAAAAAAAAGTGGTATTTTGAAATACATAAAATAGATGGTAGATTGACATTCGTAAAGAAGCGGAAAAATAGAATATGCACGTCAATGTCAGGAAATTCCATCAGAGCCGCTTAGGTCTGTTGTCTACATTACAGTCATGAGAAAGCCCAGATGTTGTCTTATTGTACGGAGGATCTTCGTTGGTGTATTTTTAACTTTTATAAACAGAGATATCATATTTATAGATATTTCTGATGACAAAACAATAGAAAAAGCTTTAAGCCGAGCCTGGGGGCTCATAAAAAAATACCTGAACTACCCATAATGCTTTACCGAGAAATAGATGCTCATTTTATTGTAATAAAAGATAGTGGTCTGGTATAAGGCTTATTTTTTCTTCAAAGAAAACGAAGGTTCCATATAGTATCGATAGAGGCAATCGAAGCTTTTGTAGGTTTCAATTGACACAGTCATTTTAAGGAGTGTCTCTCGCTCCACTATACTATATCATGCCAACGCCCAGAACTTTGGCGATAAAGACAATGGAGAAGTGATTTTTTAAAGTGACAGATTGTGTAAAAAAAGTTGTTTCGCACGCGCGACAATAACTGTTGGAATCGGAAAGAACAGCTTCTTCACAGCTAAATGGGGCTTTAATGATTGATATCAAAGAACTACTGCTTGTTTCAATGAGGCATATCGATAAAAAGTCGGTTGGTCATGTCTTTTTTCACAAATAACCAGCAACACTGTCTCTTCAGCTATAGCCTCTTTTACAATAGTTATAGACATTAAGCTCTTATCTTAAGTAGACTTGAATCTTTTGATAGAGCTACTTTCTTGCTTATAGTAGATGATTGGCTAGTTATTTCTTTCTATTACTATTGTTAATGCATGTTTTTTATACCTGACGATTTATCACACGTTATTTTCGTATACCTACCGAGCAATAGCTGTTTGGGTCACAAATAATAGGCAAAGCATGTTTAGAGCTTTAGCTGATTTTGGAGCTACAATAGCTATTATAGTTCATGTAAAGTCCCAGTGTGGAAAAAGTCATTAAAGGTATAAGCGAACTTTTGTCCTTCAGCCTCTGCAAGCACTGACAGCACGGGTAAACCTTATGCAAAAAAAAAAAAAAATTTAAAATTATATACCTGCAACTTTGGACTTGCACTCATTCAACGAAATGTCTTTAGAAACGCTGCTATCTAACTTAAAGTACGAGCAAGACATAGTTAATGACTATCTATACACAATTGTTGTAAGTTAATTTGGCATTGGTCTTGATGCCTTTGTTACTAACTTGAAATGTTTAATGAAGCCAGTTGTCATGAATAGTGTGAACAAGCCAGAAGACATTAAGCAATGGTTTAAAATCATAATAGATAGAATAGAAAAATTGAAAATAGAAGAGAAAGATAATATATTAGCAAAAATGGTGTCGAAACTTAGAGAAGCTATTTTCAAAAGTTATGTTATTGTTGGTTTTCCTAAGGTATAGCAGCAACCATGTTTTTCCAATTCAAAGTATAAATACCGCTGTATAGACAATTAATGCACTTCAACAATTGGCAAATGTTACGCCTGAAAATATAAAAGACATGTTATCTGATAAGCCCCTTCGGTTCGTGCATGATGAAACAGCAATTATTTGATTATTTACCGTTTATCTTAGCCAAGAAGATTCCTGGGAGGATATACAAGAGGAAAGAAAAAGAGGAAAGGAATTATTTGGGGTTATTTATGATCGCCATACAGATAGAGTCATTCAGAACATGCGCACAGCATATCCTGATTTAGCACAAACTGCATTGTTTCACTTGTACGGTCCTATTTTAGGAGAAACAACTGTATTGAATGCCAAAGAGACTAGCCTTGTCACTTGTGCTGCACTAATGATACAAAACCTACCGTTGCAATTGACAGGTCATTATTACGGGGCGCTCCATAATGGCGCCACGAATGAAGATGTGCTTCGAGTTCAATCTATTGTAGAAGCACTGGCAGAATATTACGATTGTCCAATGGCCAAGGCGAATATAAAAGAAAACAAATAAACTCTATTTTATTTAAAACTTCCCTATCTCTACACACATTGACTATCACATGAAATTTCTACTGTGATTTTAAAATATGCCTTTTTGAATCAATGGAAAAAAAAGAACAATTATTTCTTTGAAATCTGACACGATTTATGGTTTTTGTTTTTAACCATATTTAGTATGCAGTACCATGCATAATGGTAAAAGTAAATAGTACTACTGAAGCCCACTTGGCATTTCCCAAGTTTCTATAGGTTTTATTTTGGGTTTTAGCTCCTCTCCTTTTTTATGGCACTAAATGTCACTTTCCTCTCGCCACAATTTAAAGAAGTCACACAAAACATTTGTGACAAAAAAAGAATCTCTTTCTCTTTAGAAAGTTACCAGTTTAAAAGTGATCTGTTGCGTGTTTCAATCAAAAAGACGTGCACAATTCAATTGATTGAATATTTAGAAATTGAAATTAAATGAATTACGAGTATCAATCATAAACTTTGTTAAAAAAAAGTTAAGCTTATTTAATGTTTGACAGTAAAAAAAAGGGTCGTTTTTAAATTCAGCTGACATGACATTTCTTTTTTTTTTTTTTTTTTGAAAAATGCAGCTTGTTTGACGTGAAGTATATCACCATGACAACATGTCGTAAAGTTGCATTCAGAGTCAATTATCCAATTTTATTTTATTTGAAGGAACTATACTATTGGCATTGTCACAGATCATAAGCAATTATCGAATGTTCAGGGTCACCCCGAAGCGGTAAAAAGGTTTCAGGTTTTTATACTGAAACTGAATGCAATAAAGGGAGAAAAACTGATTTTTCTGAATGTTTCTTTTTCTGTTATACTTTGTTAATTCTTCTACAAATGAACGATGGTAGATATCGGTACTCCATACCTCAATTCATACAGCTACGACAAACAATAGTGGCACTGACCGTCATATCGCTCGTTGCATCAGTATTGACGGTTTTTGTATACGTGTATATGCTTATATTTCACCGAGCAAAAGCAAATCGTGTATCATTACGCTGTGTATTTCTCGCTTGTGTAACAGATATTGTTTATTCAATCTTCACAATCGTAAGGACAACTCAATCCAGATACACGCCATTTTGTAAAACAGCTGCTGTCATTGTTCACTTTTTAAATCTCCTTCGGTCCTCTTTACTCGCTCTTGTTGGAATAAACCTTGTATTAATTTTTGTTTACGGTGTCAAGAGAGCAGATCTTTTGGAACGATTCTACTACCCCTTTGCAATACTGTATTCAATTATCGGCACATGCGTACCTATTTACGAACAGATTTCTTCAAACCGTAATATGTCTTCGAGACACAGATGCTGGAATATAGAATACTATGAAAATCGCACCATTGATACCTTTTCTTGGGTAAATTATACTTTACTAAAGTATTTAATTACATAGCTTATTGACTAGTTTATAGATGTGGTTCTATGCCTTTGTGTTTTTTATCAACTTGGTTGCAGTAATCTGCTCAGCACTCGCATTGATCAAATTAATTCGCGAACAAAGGTCGTTTGTATCAAGAATGGAAAGCATAAACAGTAGCCCGCATAACTCCACTACGAGTGGTCGCTTGGAAGAAGACGCTATTAGGAAACAGCATCAAGCAGTACTCAAAAAAGTTGTTTTGCGTTGTATTATATATCCTCTAGGTAAAAAAAAAAAAAAAAAAATCAAACTCTTTTGAAAAGTTTATTATTTTTCTAATCACCCTGTATAGTTCCTTTTCTTGTAAATATTTTTGGCTTTATTCTTCAAGTCATCCTTACTTCAACACACCATCGCCCTCCATTTGCTTTAGCCATGCTGTCCTCTATTTTCATGACTCTTGCTGGGTTATTAGTTTCAATAGTTTTCTTTACTGATCCAGCTATCACAAACTTTTTTAGCCAAACCTACAAAAAATACCATCAAAAATATGTTGATGACTATGTGATTGTGCTGAAGCCAAAATCCAAATTACTACCTATTTCACGCTCTCCCACCTCTTCCATCCGCTCGTCAATCCTCTCTTTAAATAAGCAGTCCTCTTTTGTTCCCCCTGAATCTCCCGCATTTAGCCAATTGTCCTACGAAATACGTCCAATCTCTTGTCTTTCTGTCACTTGCGATGAAAAGTCGGTTGATGACAGTAAGCCACACTTTAAAGAGAATTATACCAAGACAATTATGCGCCGCATCCAAGATACCCAATCCAAGCAAAGACTGCAAACATCACCAGTTGCTGTTCCTCAAAAAGCAGTTGTGCGGAACCAACAAGAAGGCGTCGATACACCCGATGAAATGTTTATACCCTATCATCATCCCAGAGTCGCTCGTTTTCTCCATTTTATCCTTACTGGTTTTAGATTAAAACATAAGTCCAAAGATTTAGAAGATGCTTCTATTTATGAAATGAACATTGTATCCATACCACGTTCATCCGATGAAGAAGGCTCCAATTTGACACCTGAAACGTATACCCGCCATTATTAAATCACAAATAAAAAAAAAAAAAAAAATTCTAATTCAATCGGATTAAATTAAAACCTGTTGGTTGCTGACTGTTTTTTCTTTATTTTCTGTTTGGCATATTATTATATCGTTCTTTTTTTCTTTTTTTTCTCTATTCTAAAAACACAATTTTTTTTTACATTATGGAGGAATCTAAGGTCCATTTAGTTGATGATATTGATATTGTGACAGAAGAGCTTGAAGACTTGTCTGTTAATCACCAACATTCTGAGGAACACCCTCTTGAGGATGAAGTTGAAAATAGGGCACTGCTCGATTCGGAAGGAAAGCCTGAGAGAAGCGTTTCTCCAAGTCCTAAAGAGAAACTAGATTCAAATACGTCTCATGCCAAGGTAATTCATAGAGTTTTCTACGTATTATTTCTTTTTATTGAATAGAACGCTGCATAAATCAGGGCTTTTATAATGCTAGTGAATCCAAAGAAGTGGTTGATTTGAAAGTAGATGGACAATTACCAGAATGGCTTATTGGTGAATACTATACGATTGGCCCTGGTATTTATGATGTAAAGTACTTGAGAAAAATTGAGATAGAAGGTGTCCTTCAAAGCGCCACAAGTACTTTTACTTTAGGCCACTGGTTTGATGCGTAACGTTACAGTATAAAGCAAAGCAATATTTTTGTATTGACTATGTTGATATTTAGACTTCCTTTGGTCAACCGTTTTGATTTGAATGGCGAAAGAAATACGATTACATACCGTCACCGTATTCCAAACAAGAGATTAGTAGAAAAGATTCGAGATCACCATGGCTATGCACCCAATTACCCAGCCGGCTTATTCAAAACCAACTCAAATCAAACCGTTTTAATCAAGTTTTTAAATAATGGTAAGACGTATAAGCCTGATCGTATTCCTTGTGGTCAGCGTATCACAAATTATATTCCTGGTGTTGATGGCAGATTATTTTGTCAGAACTTTGCCAACCATGTAAACAAAAAAAAAAAAAAAAAAATTCCAAGCCTAATTTTCTATTTTTGTAACTTGTTTATGCTTAGATTGCTGAGTTGGATCCATTTGACTTGACTGCAACTCGCGTACAAACACTTGAAGATATTAACCCTGAATTCAAAGGGTATAGCTCTTCTCCTAATGGCCACTATGATGAAGAGACTGGTGAATATATCAACTTTACTATGGAAATCGGTTATCGATCTACCAAATATCATTTTTTCTCAATTACAGAGCAAGAACCTAAGGGACAAGTCATTGCCACTATTTGGAATGCACCTACGGGATGGACTAACAATTTTGCAGTGACACCCAACTACATTGTTATGGTCATTCACCCTATGCTTGCTAACAGTGGAGCTGTCAAGTTTGCATGGTCAGAAAGTATTCTTGACTCATTCAATTTTTATCCTTCTGAGCCTACTTTGTTTTATGTGATTTCACGTAAAGAGAAGGATGTTATTGCTTGTTATCGATCGGCTGCCTCCTTTTCCCTCAACCATGTTAATGCATTTGAAGACATTCATGGAAATATTGTATTAGATATGGTTTGCTATGACGATGATAAGATTGCCGAACAACTTTCTACAGAGAACTTGCGTCACCCTGAAAAGATGGGACAATTAGCTTTTGCACAGTTGAGACGATACGTCTTGAATCATCCCCAGCATGAAGCTCACAAAACTTATGTGGACAACAATTCATTTATTCCTTCGACCATTAGTGTTACATCCCGTATTGGTTCTGTTTGGAATTATGTTACAGGAAATTCGAGCCAACCAGAGAACGCTACTGGAGCAAGTGGATGGCATGCTTGGATGCCTGTTGTTGACCCTAAGACATTGGTTGATATTACACTTGAATTACCTCAAATTAACCCTAATTACAGGATGAAACAACATACATTTGTCTATGGTGTAGGGTTTAGCGCTGAGAATTCAGTACAAGAAGGCAAGATTTGGGATTCCATTGTTAAAGTTGTAAGTTTTTGAAGAGGGGGGGGGGAAGGGCTTTAAGGTTTATTAAACATCAATAATGATAGGATACAACTACGCATTCTGTTGTGGCTTCATGGCATGAAGAAAATTGTTACCCGAGTGAAGCGCAATTTTTACCTAAACCTTTGAAAGCAGGAGACGATAAAGTGACTGAAGAAGATGCAGGCGTACTGTTGAGTATTGTTATGGATTCTGCACGCTCCACATCTTTCCTTTTAGTTTTGGATGCAAAGGACCTTACTGTTCTTGCTAGGGTTGAACTTGGAAAGATGATTCCTATTAGTTTTGCACATGGTTGTCATAAACTAAGAAGTGTTTAACAACCTTTCTTTCTCTGTAGTGCCTCCTTTTTTTTTTTTTAACCCCCTTTGTTTTTAAAATTCATATCCATACACTATTTATTTCTTTTATAAAGAAAAACCATGATTCACTCGATATGTCCTTTTGCTCCTTAATGAGAACTTGATCAATTCTAATTTAGTATAGTTTTTATCCAAATACAAGGTTATTTAGCTTGTAAAGAATATCATTATCACCAGTAGATTTTCAGGGTTTAACCCTTTATTAAATATAAAAATAAACAAAAAGTTATAGTAAAACTACATATCAGAGTTCTTTTACCAGAGTAGATTAGAATATCATAATGTCATAATTCTTTTGCATAGATTTTATTAACGGTTTAAATTACTCATAGCTAAAAATATGATCAAGGGAACAAGACAAAAAAAAAAAATATAGTTTGGACAGCATCTTTTCACTTTCTTTCTTTCTTTCTTTCTTTCTTTTTTTTTTTGTTTTGTATATATTATCATGTACCCTATCTATACATCTGATACGAGCCATTCAACCACATCAAATACACCCACACTACTTAACACAACAACACCTTCACCCAATCATCATGCTAGAAAGCTAAGTCACGTACAAGTTGGTAAAAAAGCTCATTCACAAGACGATTACAATACAACATCTTCGATCATGATACCTTTTGACGAATTGCAAGCTAAACCTTCTCCAGGGAAATCAATCTCAAGTGACACATCGGGTCCAGATAAAGATCACTACTTATTTTTTCAAACACCTTTGTCCCAAGAAACAAAAAACCTAGAGAGCCATATTAGTACAGAGAAACAATCATTAAAAACACATGAAAGACACTGGTTATTTGCATCCAAGTACTGGGGACCCTACTCAGAAAAGGGCAAGCAATGGCCACTTTTTAGCTATCTCATGGTTGCATTGGCCATTATTATTTTTTCTGGCGAGTTATTACTGAGCAAGCAAAGTTCAGGGGAGTTTCTAGAACTTGAGCCGTTCAATTACATGTTAGGCCCATCCATAGAGATCATGATACAGGTGGGAGCTCGATTTCCTCCTTGTATGCGACGAGTCGAGTCCATGCCGCCAGAAGAAAGATATGTCTGTTTACATACCATTCAACACACGACCATCAATCAGCAACAGTCAAATAAAACAGGATCGACACTCCTTTTACTGGACCCAGTTGTGAATTTGGCAGATCCACGACTGTTGAATTCAAGCTGTTCTTTATCATCGATTTGCGGCATGTCGAATTTTTATCAGCAAGATGTGCCTGATCAGACATATAGGATTTTTACGCCACTTTTAATACATACAGGTCTCATACATCTCGTCATTAACATAGCTATTTTGATTTTCTTTGGTATAAAAGTCGAACGGATTATAAACTCGCTAAGATTTACAGGTAAAAATAAAGTGATCATGTCCCCTTCCAGTGTTAATAGGGTTATAGTTCTTTTTGTTGGATCAGGAATTTTTGGTCACGCATTAGGTGCTAACTTTGCATTGCCTACTACACGTAAATAAAAAAAAAGAAAGAAATGAATGATAAAATTAACTTGAACAACGACCTTTGTAGCTTTTTTAGGTTTTAGTAGTTCTTTATTTGGCTTGATTGGGTTTTTATATATTGATTTGATAGAGAATTGGAAAAGATTGGAGCAGCCCATTCGCTATTTAATAAGACTATTGCTCGGTACAGCATTAAGTTTTATATTAGGACTACTTCCTGGGTAAAAATAAAAGTTTAAAGTCTATTTGATTTTTGGTTGACACTTTATTAGGGTGGATAATTTCTCTCATATGGGAGGACTAGTAGCAGGTGTCTTATTGAGCGTGTTTTTATTGCGGCCAACAAAGTCAATAGAAAATAACAAAGTTAGATATGCTATTTACTTTATGCGATTTATCGCTTTATTTCTTTATGGACTGTTTTTGGGAATACTTTTACATCATTTCAGCACTAGTAACATAGATGAGGTAAGCACAAAAAGAAACCAATCAAGAGCAGTAATTAAACTGACATATAGGAATGTCCTTATTGTAGATATGTATCCTGTTTGCCAATCTATGGTTTTTGTGATTAAATAAAATAGAGATAGAGTTTTGATGACTATTATTGTTTATTTTTCGTAACGGTAAATTAAATGATCTTGCTACTGAAATTTATATATATTTTTGTAAATAATAAAGATAGTGAATGGAGAAAAATGGTTAGATAGATATAAAATAAAGAAAAGAAGTAGATCAAGAGAGAAGGGTGTGTGTGTGTGTGTGTGTGTGTGGAATAAAGTTTAATAAATGAATGGGGGCGTGTGGATGAAGTACTTTTTTTTTATAGTTGACGTTCTTCTGGAATACTATCATCTGGAATAACATTTCTAAGACGGCGTTCTTTTTCCTTTTCAAGTTGCCCGTATAAAAGATAAAGTGCACGCTCATTTGCTTCAGGAGTGCCTTGAATGGTAAACATCCTTTCTCCTGACTCATCATGAGGAATTTTAGCAATTGATATTCTAGAGCCTGACAATTTACGAATTTCAGATATTTTTGAACCTCCTTTGCCGATAATACATCCAACCATATCTGAAGGAATAGAGATATTTTGCGTACGGATATTTGGATTGTTTAAAAAGTGTTGTGGTTGTTGCGGTTGTCTTTGAATATGTTGGTTTTGATATTCGGGACTGGGACTAAAATCGCTACCATTACCAGTACGAACAACATTGTGAGGTTGGTTTAAACGTTGATCATTGTATAAAACACCGTTCATATTTACAGCTTGGCCTGCTTTCGTAGGATTGTATAAAATTGTACCTGCGGCTCTATCTTTATCTTCAAGTAAACAACGTCCAATTTCTAAAACAGCTTGGTAAATCGCTTCAACAGAGCCTCTCACCTCCACAATACGCTCGGTACTTTGAGGTAAAAGTGCTTTAGAAGCTACCATACGAACACCTGAATTATCTTGAATATGTTTAATCTTGGCACCTTGACGTCCAATGACCGTGCCCATTAAATTATGGGAGATTAACAATCGAATAAGAGCATTGTTATTTGCTGAATTTGTAGAACTTCCTGAAGGTGATGCTGGCGAAATAGGGTTTTCTAACATTGTCTGTGCAATCAAAGAATAAGCTTTTGCTACTCCTTCTAAAGTACCAGTGACAGTCAAGACACGATCGTGTAAACCCTGCACAACTTTAGATACGCCTGCTTTTACACCAGTTGTATCTCTCATTTCTGCAACATTCTTACCACCTGTTAACATATAACTAAATTAAAAACATTTGAAAATAAACAGTTTTTTTTTTTTCGTCAATTACCTTTGCCAATGATAACACCTGCTTCTTTGGTTGAAACTAAAGCCCGAAGAGTTAGAGCATTTTCGTCATTGCTGCTTATAGAATGTTCCTCTAAAGATGTTTTTTCCAGACTGTCCGAGATTTTATTCTCATAATTATTAAAGCTATTTTCTGTAGTTGCCATCTAGAAAGTACGCGTTTTAAGAGAGAGAGAGAGAGAAAAAAAAAAAAAGAAAGAAAATTAAAACGTCGATGTTTTCTTGAAAGAAAAGAAAAAAAAAAAAGAATGTATGATGTAAAAGATAGAAGACACTTGTTGCGCGCCACCACTCGAGCAACCTTGGTTTATATTGAATTTGCAATTTTAATTTCAGACAGTAGTGGTAAAGAAACTATTTCTGCACCCATACTGTGAGCCCTATTTATGACTTAATCAAGTCTGGATTAGATTGATCCACTCACACGAAACCAATCATCTAAATGCTCAGTACTCTTCTGAAAATATATGACATTGCCGGAACAAGTTTTATTTTATATAATTATAGATCTCAGTGGTAATCTGATTATATGTTTCAGCTGCTGAGTACTCAGTTTGATTCAACCCATAATAAATAAAGTGAATATTGTGCAAGACTGATAAATATGTTACTGAGGGGCATCGAATACTGTATGTATATTGGCCATAAGTTTCACCGCGAGCTGGCTGGCACTAAGTCGAGATTCCAGATACAGCACTTTATCATTTAAAACACCAGCAACGGACAAAACTATGTTCACTATGGGTCGTTGAAAGCCAAAGCTGGATTGGCACTGACTGTTTGATGACAAGTATACAGTGTGCTCCACCACAAAAATTAGAGGTGAATTGGTTCAAAGGCGTTGAATGTATAATAATCAACAAGAGTATTGCACTCTCAAAGAGAGCCTTTCGTTGCTTTATAGCACAACAGGTTTGATGGCAGAATGAAATAAAGATAGTAGAAATTTGATTTTATGTAATACGCCTACCCAACTTGCCAAGGACCATATGCGGCATTACTTTAACCTGTCAACCGTTTGGAACCATCACCTATAAGTCGCAAAAATATGTTTTAGTGTTGTCCCAGCTATTTGAGTGATTGTTAGATACCAAATTATATTGGTTTGGCTAAATAACAGATAGGAAACATTGAAAACAGCGTATCTTTTTCTGTTTTGTTAATGAGGGAGTAAAAGGAAGACCTCTTTAAAGATGACGTCTCAATTTCGTGATTTTCAAACATCGACGACCCCAGTGCCATCCATAATTTCTCCAAGTTTATTTTTTCCTACTTTGACAAACTCCTTACATTTAATTAATTATAATGGTAAGTTGTGTCAAATAATCCGATCGTCAACTATTTCTAATATAGCCTACTTTAGGGTGCTGTTAGCCGTTATCCTTATCCTAAGAACGTCTGGTAATTTCAAATTGTCTATTCTCATTGTAGAAGTATACTCATATAACAATAGGTCTCCCGCCGGTGGTTGGTGGTCCAGACCCAAGAACTGGAAGTCTAACACTGTTGTTGCTGCTGTTGGTATGGCCTTCACTCTTGGTGCTATTTGGAAAGTCTCTGCCGAAAAGGAGGTAATCATTATTATAGATTAACCATAAAAACATTTATGCTCATGTTCACTTTTTTAGGTTCGTTACCAACAACCCAAACGTTGGATCCCTTCCATGATGGTAATTCGATTTGGTTGTATAGCTTTAAAACAAATTCTCATCTTCATTTTTTTTTTTTTTTTAGTGGGCTAAACAATTCAAGGATCAGCAATAAATTCGATAATCTTTTTTACCCTTTTTTTCACCACTTCAAAATACAACAAAGTTATTAAAGTTATATATATTTCTTTCACTCGAATAAAAAAAGTACAGACACTTTTTGAACGAATTCGCATTTGAATGAATGTCATTAAAATGCAAACAGTCCGTTAAATGTTGAATGCCATGATAGTCTCAAAAATACGAGCGAAAACGTTATTCAACCTTAGCTATTTAAGACAATGTATTAAAACTGAGTGCTAAGGGGAGCGAATGTTCAGATAGCTCTATTACTGTCTTGGTGTGTTTTTTAAGCCCTCATTAATAATGGTTTCTCATCCATAACTCAATCATAGATCAAATGAAATATCCTAAAAACTTTCATAGTATCTAGTAGACAACAGGAGCAAACTGGCAGAAAAGAACCAGCTAGTGCAGTAGTAGTGTAACAGATGAGACAAGGGCCAGTTGACAGTGGCTTCTCCACTGTTCTTCAAATAACTTTTAATCCCAGTCATTTCCTTTTTTATAACGCTCATGACACCCCTTGCAAATTTTTTTTTTTTTGTTCTGATCGTTTTTCATTATAACCAAAAATAAAATGCTTCCTCAAGTCCGTGCATTCTCTTCATTATCCAGAGTCATTAGAGCTCCAGCTCCTGCCAACAACTTTAAAAACCTTACTGCAAATGATGCCCAAACAACACAAAAAGAACCTAGAAGTAATTAGCCAACCAATTTTGACATGCACCTTAAATTAAATGAATAATTTTAGGTATTGAAGAAGCTACTTTGACTTTACTTGAAGACACCGTTAACAGTAAGTTTGAAATGCGTACATAAAGAGAGCAATACTCATTCATTTCATAGAGGACAAAAATAGAACCATTGATGTTGCTGTTCAACGCTACCAAAAGATTCACCATGAAGGTGACATTTACCACCCTGAAGACTTAAATGATAAGCGCTACAGAGAAAGTTTGCGTCAACGCCGTGGAAAAACTGCAACGCCTACTGAAGATCCTTTCGATGTGTTGGGTTTAGACCCCCTTCATGAATATAAAAACTTTAGACTTTTGACACATTTCGTTTCTGACATGGGCAAGATTTTACCTCGTGAACAAACCGGTGTTAGTGCCAAAAATCAACGTAAATTAGCAAAGGCTATTAAGCGTGCAAGAGCAATGGGTAAATATTTATAGGAATTGAAAACGAATGAATTGTGTTTTAATGCTTTTTTAGGATTAATGTCAAGCACTAGTAATCAATATGACTTTAGAATTTAATAAATAATCCTTTAATACTCTCATATATTTTTACATATATACAGATTAGTATAGAGAGTATATGTTTTTGTATAATAGCTAAAAAAAGAGTATTAGACATCAAAGAATTCTTGAGCTTGTGTTTCTTGTTCTCTTTCTCTAGCTCTTGCTCTTGCTACTCTATCAGCCATCAAGAGATCAGGTTGTAAATTGGACTTTGTAACGGTTCTATTACAACCAGGAATAGGGCATTCAACATAACCACCTGCATTCATTAATCCGTAAATGGCAGATCTTGAGAAAGTATGGTTACATGATTTGCTATACTAAAGATCAATAACTGTCCAACTTGAAGAGAACAACCACATACTTGGTAACAGGATCTTCAAACCAGGTAGTTGTAAGAGGACACTTGAGCGAAATTTTGGACGGACCAACTACAATATCGTCATCTTCGTCGTCCCCTAAACTAGGCATCATTTCATCAGGATGATTGATATTCTATACTTGAAATATAAGAATGCTGCGTCTTTGAATGAAAATCAATATACCCATATGGTTTGTCTAAAGCTGAGGTAAGATCTATCTTTGTTGTATTTGTCTTGTGTTTGCGTTTGTTGAGCAATGATTTCGCGTTTGAACTTTTTATACATTTCAACAGGATCTTGCTAATGATAATAAGTGAAAAAATGTATCAACATGTTCAGTTTGTTTTTACCACTTTATTGTTTTGAGCAATGTGTTGCTTTAATCGATCAAATGCTTGTTTTTGAGACTCTAATTCAGCTTGTTGATCGATCAATGTTTTGAATTTGGAGTCTAGGTCGGGGAACTGATAGAAGATATTAGTAGTGATTAAGAATTCGCGAAAATTTGCAAAGTTATTTTACGCTTTCAGTTTGCTGCATCTCTTCTCTGTTGGTGGCAGCTATGGTGACGCTTTGTTTACCTTGACGAAGCAATATAGTCACCTCGTTGATTTCATTGTTTATTCTTTCAGGAATATTTGTTGTCGCATCTAAGGAGAATCTATCTCGAATGTCTTCAAGGGTTGCCATTAGTAGTAGCGAAAAAGACTTATTTTCGGAATGAAAGTCAGAAATAAAAATTTTCTGGATTAAAAAAATTGGATTACACATAGACATTGCACAAATGAATTAACCCTTTTCTTTTCCTTTTTTCTTTTTTTAAAACAAAAAAAAAAAAGATGGCAGAGACTTCTAACCAAGTAACTGAAATAGAACCCTTGCTTAGAAATGAGCATCAAGACAAGAAAGAAGAACGCTTATCTGATTTGAAGGGGCATGTCAAGTCGTTACTTGCCTCTTTCTTTATCAGTATAGTTGCTGGTTTAAACGATGGTAGCATTGGTACCATTATTCCTCGCTTAAGAGACTATTATCAAATCTCCAACGAAACTATTTCTATACTGTTTTTATGCTCTGCCATTGGTTTCTTTATCAGTGCTGGCTTGAATGGTTATATTGTACATAAAATCGGTCAATTAAAGACCTTGTACCTTGGTTCTTGCACAATGTTTATTGCGTACATCGTCTTATCTCTTGGCTTACCTTTTCCCGTCATGGTGTGTACTATGCCTTTTGTCGGTGCTGGAATGGCTCTATTAGACGCTGCAATGAATGTTTATACGGCTAATTTACCCCTGGCGACCCTTATGTTGAACATTTTACATGGTAAATATAAGCACGTCTATTTATAGGTCTTGAGTAACTTATTTATCTTTTAATAAGCTGTGTATGGTGTGGGAGCTATGATAAGTCCATTAGTTGCGGCTACATTATTAAGATATGATCTCAGCTGGAGATCTATGTACTACTTTTTAACCTTTGTCGCCTTCTTAAATATCGTTGGTATTACTATTGGTTTCTGGAAAGTGGACTTTGAAGAGATCAAAGAACATGAGGAGCAAGTTGTTATGAATCACAGCGAATTGACAAAGAATGCTATTTTTAATAGAGTTACAATTATTGCTGCTGTCTACATTTTAATTTATGTAGGTGTCGAAGTCACATTAGGTGGTTGGGGCTATACTTTTTTGAGAGATGGAAGACATGGTGATGAAATTATCATGGCTCGAGTTTTGTCAGGATATTGGGCAGGTCTGGCAAGCGGTCGTATTATCTTGGGCTACGTTTCTGGTAGATTTGGTGAAAAATTGATGATTGCTTTGTTTACAGTCATTATTGTATTCAACCTAATTATCATGATGGTGTCAACTGATGTTACCCTTGATTCAATAGGTTAGTGCAGATCTTGTGTACATTTTATTGGTTCAGCTGTGTAACGAAATCATGCTTACTTACTTTTTTAGCCCTTATATCCAATGGTTTATTATTGGGTCCTATGTTCCCTACAACTATCTCCTTAGTGTCCAAAGCGCTACCTAGAAGCTACCACGCCACTGCAATTGGCTTCATCGCTGCGTAAGTAGATGTCAAGAAAGTTTGTTGCCAAGGAAACTAACAGTCGCTTAAATAGGTTGGGTGCTGGTGGTGCTGCTCTCTTCCCTTTTATTACAGGTCAAGTTGCTGGTAAATTAGGCATTTTAATTATGCCTATTGCCTGCATCATTATGTCAGTTGCCATGTTGATTTTGTGGGTTTTCCTCCCCTCTCATAGAATTGCCATTTAAAGGAAAATGGCATGTAGTGACTGCGGGAAGATGCCATTCGTGGTGGAGAAAAAATGACCTCATAGAAAAAACATTACGCATAAATTATTTTTATTTTCTTCTTTTTCTTCTTTTATTAAAACAATGTTGATACGATTATTATTTTGCTTTGTTTTCATACATTGCAGTATAGCAGCAAAGACGATTATTGATATTTTAGCAGAAGATACACGTTTCGAGACACTTTTGAATCATATACAACACTTTGAGCTTGTAACATTTGTGAATAAAATTGATGCTGGCACCTTATTTGCACCAGATAATGATGCATTTAAAATATATGAACCTGAATTAGATCGTTCTACTTTACTGTATCATTTTATCAAAAAAGGCATGCTTGTGAATGACTTTTATGACGGTCAAATAAAAGAAACACTTTATTCTCGTCCAGGTTATTTAGGCCCTGATTCAAACAATGCAGGTCAACGTGTAAAGTTCACAAAGGAAAAAGACAAGTTGTTTGTCAATAACGCAAAAGTCATCTCTGAGGATATTACGGTCAATAACCAAACAAACATTCTTGTTATTGATAGAGTGTTAGAGCCTCCAAAACTACTTGGTAAAAAGAACTTTTGTGTTTATTTTGTTTTGTTAACAAATGGAAATAGGAGATACTTTGGCTAATATCGCAGACACCAAAGCTTTTAATCTTATGAACTCAACTGATGTAATAAGTATTTTACAGTCTAGTAAACCATTCACGATATTTTTATCAACAAAGTCAAACCCACTTGAAAAGTTCAATACTATTGAATCAACCTATCTTACTTCGCCTTATGGAAAAGAAGATCTTTCCACTTTCTTCAAATACGCTGTTATTGATAAAGCTATTTTCATAGATGAATTCAAATCCGGAAAGACAACATGTAACTAAGAGAATCCTATTTAAGATAGTGGCTAAATTTAATGAGTATTCTTTAGACAAATCCTTGTCAGGAGATTCTATAGTTGTTGCAACTGATAAAAGCAAACAAACTACCATAAATAATATTCCAATAAAGAAAACAGATATCATTGCTGCAAACGGCGTAATACATGAAATAGACGACACATTCAATTCTGATGTCATACGTTTCAATACAAGAAAATACATGCACGGCTTAAATGCATCCTATATGGTAGATCTAATAGACAAATATCAGTCAAGTATCTATATTGATCAACATCAATTCAACTATACTTTCTTGATACCTCCTTACGATTCAATTAACGACACACTCATATCTAAGTCTTGGCTTAGATACCACATTATCAATGGGTCTTGGCCCCAAGAAAATTTAATTGACAACATGTTACTCAAAACAGAATTCAAATCACCTGATCTAGCCGGAGATCAACAGAGGCTGCCAGTTTACATTGAAAAAGAAGACGTCTTTTACGAGGCGACTGGTAAATCAGTTCAATTTGATAAATCAAGAGCAGTTGGTGACTACGGTATCTATATTTTTTTTTTTTTAACAATAGTGTCTATTTTTTTTTTTTTTGACTAACCCCCTAAACCATAGTGAATATTCACGATGATATAATCTACCAAATTTCAGAACCCCTCAATCTTCCAGGAGACATTCTTGGAAAATTAGTGTTGGACCTTGACTTATCAACGTTTATTGCAACACTTTACGTTTCCAAAGTAGCGGAAGAGCTTAAAAATACACACGGACTTACTTTATTTGTGCCTACAAACCAAGCATTTCAGAATCTCGGCCTTGTGGCTAAATACCTTGTTCATCCCAGTGCCAAGTCCCAGCTACAAACCGTGTTGCGATACCATGTTGCACAATCGCTGCTGTATTACGAAGATATGAAAAACACGGTTCATGAGGTTTCTACATTAGCCAATTCGACCTTACGTATCAGTCAAAACGAGTCGGGCTCTATTGTGATTAGTCGTCCTGAAGGCAACATGAATGCAGGCTTTGTTTCTCATACCGATACACTTGTTTCCAACGGTGTGATTCATAAGATATCCGAAGTCCAAATCCCAACCAACGTCGAAATCACAAACCAGAATTTACTGGTAGGTATTGAATCCAACGTCATGATGCAAATCTTAGCCAAAGCGAACCTGCTGGACGAGATCAACCTAGAAAACAGGGTTGTGTTGGCCCCTACAGATAAAGCATTTTCTCATATTGATTTGGATGTTTTGTTGAATGATCCTTATCAACTTGAACGTGTTGCAAAAATGCACATCATTCCCAGTACATGGCAAGATCGTTGGGTTGAGGATATACGTCATGACAAGACTGAGTATCCTACTCTTTTATCCAAGGATGACAAAGTCACCATTCGCGAAAACGAAAAAGGCGAACTCTCTGTTATTGTTAAGAATGATGGTGATCAAGCACACGTTGTTGGCTTAGGACGTGTGTCAGCTGGTGGTGGTGTCATCGCTATTGATGCCGTACTTATACCCATCCGAAGAGGCTTTTTTGGCCTTCCATTTATGTGGTCTGTCATTGTTACCCTCGTCATCATTATTCTCACTGGTGGTATTTTAAGCCTCGTTGGTTTCTTTACGTATAAGATATATAACCGTAGACGATTAGGCTACAGACCCATTTATTAACCCCCCCCCTCCTCAACAAATGCACCTTTTTTTTTTTTTGTATAATAATAAATGGTTTTATTTGTTCTATTATTCATCATCTTCAGAAGTTTCGTCGTCAGGACCTTCGTCTGCATCTGCTGCATCTGTCAATAATTTAACAGCGTGTTCATTGTATGTGCGATATAAGATAAAGATTTCATTTGTTTCATCACTACTGACAATCAATCGACCATAACTATCTACCGCCAATCCATAAGGAGAAATACAGCCTTCTCCAGAACAGGGCTCTTCTTCTTGTAATAAGACTTCAGGTTCTTTATCCCAACGGGGCTTATGTCCAACATCATCAAAGGCAAGATGCACTACATTGTGACCACTTGATTGGCCAGGAAGACCGTGATTGGCAAGAATGGGTGTATCTGTCCAGTTGCAAGGTAAACCAACGGAGGTACCACCCGTGTTCAAGTCACCGACAGAACAGAAAGTGCCCATATAGAAATATACACTTGTAGCGATGGTGTTGGGAGCAAGCGGGACAGAGGGACGACGATTATTGCTCTCGTCTTCACAGTATTCATCTAGCTTGACTGAATCATTCATAAATGTAGGATGTGCCCATTGTGCGCCCAAACCTTTAGATGCAGAGGAAATAGAAGCCATATTATATTCCGTCATACAGTAAGGGAAACCAAAGTTTGTCTTTGGAAATTCGTATAAATTGAGCTCTTCAGCAAGACCCTCACCAACAAGATCTACATAAAAAAAAAAAAAAAAACAGTTAGATTTTTTTTTTTTTTTAATCGTTTGAAAGAGAGGTACTTTTGTCAGCGCTAATGTCATTTCGTTTAATTTCAGAAGAAGAAACACCGTTGATACCCCAAAGGCGGGCTTGAGCATCAAAACCCATGATACCAAACGTGTTTGTACCATAGGCTTGTACCTCGCCATCAGTAGCATAGTTGAAGCCAGATTCAGGGGTTAACTTGAGATTGAACTTTTTAATGAAAGCTTGAGACTGATCCAACTTATCATGAATTTCTCTGACAGTGTGAGGTACAAAAGCGTGTCCAAAGGGATCAATGGCAATATCTGGAGAGGCACTAGCATCATCAGGGTTGATGTTGTGGATGACTTTAACGCCGTTTTCTAAAGTCGAGTGTTGGCCATCGCTGTAAGGAAATTTGTAGACGGAATTGGCAGTGGTGACGAAAACGTGATTATTGAACAATCCTACGCCTTCTGCGATAGGTTGATCCATCATACTGTTACTGAGAATGAGTTTTACATCCGTATTACCACACTTGTCCATACGCACTGAATACAGACCATCTTCGGGAGAAATGACTAAAAGATGGTTTGCTGGGTCGATAATGATTTTGCGAGGGTTTTTGATTTTGTTGGTGAGTACAAATGTCTCATAACCTTCCATGGTTTTGAGAGGACGTGAAGAGCTAATGAGATCATTGGGCTTGCAAAGAGGTTGGTCACCTGGGTTGGAGATAATCATAGGGTGTTCGGCAGAAGCGTCTGGTACAAGTGCGTCGTTGCGGCCGACACGAAGAGCCCCGGCAGCAGCAACAGCATCAGCAATAATAAGCTCATCGTCTGTCGCAGGGATTTTGACATCGTTGGATTCTATGCTTTGTGGTTTCCTAATCCTTTTTGCTGAAGAAAGACTGATGAACAGCGTACTCAATGTTAGTAGAGAATAAAGTTTCATGATTTGAATTGAGAAAAAGAGAAATATGTGCTGCTATCAGTTCTTTTTTATATACTAAAATTCTCACTAATTTCCCGAGTTTTGTGTTTTCTTACTTCGGAAATAAAGAGTTATTTGCAGAATGCGTTGAGTTTCTTAGAAAGTTTGTTGCTTTGTTTGTTTGATGTCTTACATAAGAAAAAGCACTTCTGAGATTAAAAGTTGTACGCGGCAGTGACAAAAGGCAACAGTTTGCAGTGTCAATTTGTTCTTTTCCATATCCTTATATAAAAAAAAATGAATACCATTCCAGAATTAATACAAAGGGAATCATACGCAGAACTCATGAACACTTGTGAGATGCTGGAAATCCAGGTACTTTTTTTTTTGTCTTTGCTTGTAAAAAGATGTTGCTGACAAAAGTTCATTTTTGATAGAGTGCAGTAGATGCCAGTATTGATCTTCCTAATTTATACCCTATATATTTAGCCAGTTGTGTATTGAATAACGATCTGTAAGCAAACATTATGCGTAGGATCTCATTTTAGACTCATTTCATTTAAAAAGGCAAAGCACAAGACACGTACGCAAGCGAATTCTACAGAATAAAGAAGTATTAAATACACCGGAAACACAAGCTATTTGGCAAACAATTACAGATTTACTCAAAAAGTCGTATCCACAAGTTTATCAAGATCTTGACAGTTTTCAATGGACAGAATATATGCAAATTTTGGTTCAAAAGATTAAACAGCAAACGAGAGAACACATGTTTCAACTCATTTCAAAAGTTTACACTTCAATTGAGTTAAATCAAGCGTCCATCTATTTCGGTTTGTCCGATACTGAGACTTTACAAGGTAAAGAAAGAAAGAAAAAAGCAAAATCATCAACCTAAATACTCACATGATCATTTGTATGTAGAATTGTTAAATAGAGGATGGAAATATAACGAAACAAACAAAATTCTATATCCAGTGCAAATCGGTAAGTACAGCAGATATACTTGTTTATAAAGAAATACTCATCATATGATTGCATTAGCTCCTCCGTCTCGCAGCAAGTCTGGTAGTAACCACTTTGAACGATTAGCAGATATTGTATTAAATCTTGAAAAGCATTAAATAAAATAAGTCATATAGCCGCTGCAGTTCAACTTGGCTACGATTCTTTGCAGAGTGTTTTGTCAGAAGACGTGATAATAAATGAGGGGTTCGGATGTTTATCGATTAAGCATGACAGTATGCATCACTAAGCACCGTTTAGTCTTACATATACGAGCAGCTCCCGAAACAGTAAAGTTTGTTTGAGGGAGAATACTCTAAGGGGATCAAGATATGACTATACTCTTGGCACACGTCAAAGTTTACATTTCTTTTACTACCAATACAATTGGTTTTTTTTTTTTTTTTTTACTGAAATTTGATCATATTGCTCTTTTAAGAGTAAAAGTCTGATTGTCTTTAAAATGAACGAGTTTATTTCCTATTTTTCTCTGTATCAAAGGCGAGTCTTTTAAGATCACCCTTTAGCCATATTGAAGGTAAAGAGCCGACTCCTACAATGACCGCTACGATGATCATAGATAGCTTCATGTTGTTAGGAGGATCGGCTTCTGGACCAGCACGTAGCAAATCAATAACAACGGAGAAGATAAGCATAGCAGCAGTGGACATTGCCCATAGCAACGACGATGCAACTGATTCGGGGACGGGATAAGATACTATAAATAGTAATCTTAATATGTGATACGTTAAGAAGGAGATACAGATGATCGACTTACTTTCACACACCAATTCTAATTCTACAGGGAATAAACCATACGCGAAGAAGCCGTTTAAGATGCAAGCAATAAATATGACCCCAAATGCATTAGGAACCACTAAAGAAAAATAAAGTTAATTAAGAAGATTGTAAAAGGGACAATTGTTCTTACTTTCAAAGATAAACATGATATACGTAAATACCATTAAAGGAGTAAATAGTTGAATCATCATGATATGTTGTCCTGTTTTACCAACCCAATAACCTGAACATAGGCCACCAAAATAGCCTGCAATGACAATGACAGCTGCACAATAGCCTGCTTGTTGATCTGTATAACCAATCGGACTGATGGCTTCCATGATTAAAGTAGCAACGGAAAAGACCATACCAGTATTCACAGAACAGAGAATGGCAATCCACCAGAAGGTTTTATTTTTAGCTAAACAGCGTGTCCCTTCAATGATACCCATGCGGTCTTGATCAGCCGAAGGAGACGATGGGATTTTAGGTTTACTAGGTAGAAAGACAGAAGGTATAGCACATGCTGTGGATATGATAGAAATAACAATCAACATTTGTGGTACATTGGATGTTGTTGGGGCTAATAAAGGCACCACGATGGGCGCGATTGCCATTCCGATAGATAGTGCTATATATCGTTAATTAAGACAAGTGTATCTCCTTTAATTAATTGGTTCTTATATACCTGAAAATGTATTTGCAATGCCTCTATGTTCTGGTGCGAACCAAACAGATGCAAGCTATGTAAGGTAATATCAGTTTTTTTTTTTTTTTTTTGTATGCATTCACATAATTCACTAGTATTTTTACTTTAGAAGAAATACTAAAAAAAATAATATAAGCTTTTTGCAGAATTTATGGGATTTTAATAAAAAAAAAAAAAAAAAATTACATACTTGTAAACAAATGGACCTCCAATACTTGCTACGATTTGGCCGATCATCATAACGGCGTATTTGTATTTTTCAGGGACTATGATGGCTAAACAACGTAACCAACAACCTATTGCGTTTAAAACACCTGCAATTATGATCTATATAGGTATTTGGTTAGTGACAATAAGACATTAATATTTAAATCTTGGTATATTACGTTTGCTTTTATGCCATAGCGTTCATAAGACCAACCTGTGACTAGAGAAAATATCGAATTGATTATTGCAGAAGCATTAGAAAACCAATTGAGTAGAGTAAGATTAACATTGAGCCATTGAGATACGGCTATAGGAGAACTACATGCACTCATCCACATTAATGAGCAACTACCATTGATCAACACAATAGTTAATAATTGAGGCCAAGCTACCCATGTCGTACCATATTCTTTTTTAGTAATAACTTCTTCTTCTCCCCCTGTCTGTGTTGTTATCAATTCGATCGCTGTAATACCGGCCATCGTTTGGTCTATACTTTTTTCATCATCAAGATAGGTCATCTTTTAATAGAGAAAGAGAACAAAAATATGAAATAAGGAACTCATTCCTTTTGAACTGTATATATGCAACTTTAGTCCCCTTTAAATTTTGATAATGCAAGGATTCCTTTATTTAGTCTTATGGTAAAAGCATGGCCATTTTTTCAAAGTTACACCCGATTTGTATTGTGAACCAAAAAAAAAAAAAAAAGTTGGTTTTATTATAACAAAAAAAGAGATTTGATCTTTTTTTTTTTTTTTTTTTTTCTTGGGGGTAATACGAGAAAAAAAAGGGGGGGGGGAAGGAGGAGGAGGCGGATGGGAAGAAATTATTGTGTTTTCTTTTGTTTTGACCTTATTAAAGGTTTTCTATTAGATGGTATCACAGAGGGTCTTTCTACTAGTAAATTTTTGGATGCAATGATATGAGATGATGACGATGAATTTTTATTGTTGTTGTTGTTATTGTTGTTGCTGACGATCTTTTTTGCAGAGTGAAGAGGCGGTGTAACTTTTGCCTTTTGTGGAGTTGGAGGTAGTTTTCTTGTCGTTGTAGAGGGTGATTTTTTCATGTTATTATTATTAGTATTATTATTATTATTATTATTATTAACTTTTTGTACATTATTCAAGACAAGATCCAACTTTGATTGTAACTCTGCTTGTTGTTTTGATTGTTCGATACGTGCTGTTTCTGATTCATGTAATTGATCAAGTACGCGAGTCATCATATCTTCCAATTTTGATCTTGCGTTCATTTCTTTTTTCAGTTTGTTCTCGAGGTTGGGCAAAGCTTGGTTGAGCTTATTTTCGTACATTTGACGTAAATGAACTTCTTGCTCTAATCGATCATAGAGAACTTTTTGTTGCTGGTCAATAAGTACCGTCATATCTTCCATAGCCTTTTCAAAAGCCATTCTCATCGCCGTTTCTTGACGTAATTGTTGTTCTAACGCAGTAATTTTCTGGTAAGCTGTACGAATATGGAATTGATGTGCCAAATTGTAAATCAGTTGGTTAGGTTGCTTGCGTTTTAATTTCTGTCTGCAATTATAACCTCTCCAAACAGACTGAATTTTAATAGCTGCATAATCTCTAATGAGTATGTCTTCTTCTTCCTCGTCATCTGATATAGGATAAAAAGTACACTGAGATTCCAATTCCTTTTCATCTAGTTCAGTATCGTCATATCCTTCATCGCTAATAGACAAAGAACGTTGAATCATAGAAGACTTGTTGAGTTGTATTAAAACCACTCTTGAACGACAGCTTGATAAACTTTCAATATCATCTATTATATAAGCGATGAGTTGACTCTGTTTGTTTTTGTTCATGTTATATTACCTTTCTGTAAGTCTCTTGAGGGTGTAACATGACTCATGTGATGCTTATCGGATAAAAAAGAAGATGGGCCGACAGGACGTATTAAAGGGCTTGAAAGAGAAGAGTGTTGAATATTTATCATTTGAGCAGGCAATTGAAGAGGAGATAGCCTGCTATCGTCCACCAAGCATTCTTGATCTTGTTTTACTATCGTCTGATCAACCGAAGAATATACCGTCAAAGAAGAAGTAGTGAATGAAGATTCATCAAAGAAGGAAAATTCTTGATTTTTATCCAAGTATTCTAATTCTTTCAAGCACTGTTTTGAGGGAAATTCATACTGATATTGTTCTGGTGCTAAATTTTGAGTGACAATTGGCCCTTCATCGTCAAGAAATCTTACCTAATAAAAAATGTCAATTTTTACAGAATTATTATGCGAATTTTGTTAAATGTTTACTTGATCAAAATCATCGCTTGGTTGATAATATTTTTGGAAATATTCAAATTCATTGTCATCCATGGTAAGTAGAAAGGAAAGGAAAGGGTTATTTTTTATAAAAAGGAATGGAAAGGGAGAAAAAAGGAGAAAAAAAGAAAAAAAAAAAAAGATTTTTTTAAATGATGATGAAAAAAATAATTTTTTACAAAATTTACTATGCTTTATATATATATTCGCTGTCAAATAGATTTAAGGGGGGCGGGAAGAAAAGAAGCTGAAGGGAGAGCTGAAAAGAGTGAGGCGATCGCGGAGAGATCAATTTGTTCCTTTTTATATTTTCCCCTTTGCAATTTATTATTATTTTAC
This sequence comes from Mucor indicus B7402, assembly GCA_000697295.1. NCBI lineage: Eukaryota > Fungi > Mucoromycota > Mucoromycetes > Mucorales > Mucoraceae > Mucor > Mucor indicus. The sequence continues at coordinate 4,929 of JNEK01001503.1, read as the reverse complement.
GGACATTCAAAATAAGCATGCTTCGTAAAGATGTACTGTGAACAAGAACCCATGGTTGACGTAAATTTCTATTGAAACAATAAGTCTTGGTACTGAATTAATCTAGCTCGCAATTGGAATGGCCGCCCTTTATATACGCTCTAGTCAGGACGATGAACTATTTTGAGGACTTTAGTTAGCTAGTTTATCATCTATCCAACGATTTTAAGCGCTTCTAGTGAGATCTGTGTTGAATCACCTTATATATCAAATCGTGATTTACAGTAATATAGTGTTACTATGGAAACTATTACCAAGCTCGTCTCTTTGCCATTTGATGATCACAAAATATATGATCACGCCATTATCTAAGCCTGGGCCTGGAAGCTTACTACGCCTTCTTTTGATAGATAACTAGTGTGAAGGTATTACAAAAGACATGGTTGATGCTCTGTGCGAGCATGGTTTCATCAAAAGAAAACCCCATTTGACGTGTGTTACTGAAAAAAATGACTGGTACGACCAGTATGTGAGTACTTAATTTATATGAACATATACTAAGTAATTGTCTAAAACAGTTATGCAAACAGTCTTGTTTCATATAGTGATATTCACGTGGACCGTTTTGGTCATCAGCCACAACAGGGGGTTATTTACTATTATTATTATTATTATTATATAAACATTCAAGATCCCGGAATAGTCTGTTGAGATAGTTAAGGAGAAAAAGTGTGCAAATATAACTAGGGGCTTTTTAATAAGGAAAGGGGAGAATCAAGGTTACACCAGCTCAAAGCGTGTAAATAATCGACGACATTGACGTTCTTCTTAAAAGGAAATTATTTTGGGATCGAACCTTGAGACTCATGATTTACAGCCTAAAAATATATAAAAAAAATAAAAAAATACCCCAAAAAATACCTTATTGATATTTATATAAATCAGCAAGTTCTGGTTCATTTGACTCATATTCAGCAGCAGTAGGATCATTCTATCATCATCAACAACACTAGTAATCGTGTCGCTTTAAAAAGAAACATATTTACATTTAATAGAATCTTTAAATAAATAATATAACTATTTCCTATTTTTATAAGTCAAGCTAGGCTAGTTATTATACAATTTATCTGTAACCTAAAAACTTATAAAGTTCCCCAATGGCCAATAAAAGCTTTCAATAAGCTAATGTAGGCTAAATATCGTGATTTTCTTAAAATAATGGCTAAAACCATAAGTGCTGAAGAAGTCTTTATCTTGTATTATATAACCTTTTTATACAAGCAAAATGTATACTAACCACAATCACAAAAAAACAAGGTGCGGAAGACTCTTGATGTAAGTAAATAAGTGGTATATAGAAGGGGCAATATTAATAAGAGATTGTATGTAGGTGTGATTTATATGTAAACATAGATATTTCATTGGAAATGCAGCTTTGGAAGAAAATTTGGCAGATAACCGTAGATTACTTGCAGGATCTGACTACCAAGGTGTATTGTATTCATTAAGAGGTATCCTTTTGAAGACCCCAAAAATTCCCTATAACCTTCGTTCTATGCTTGTAAAAATAACAATTATTTTTACCCTAAACTGTTCTTTTCAACAAGTACTATAATAGAGTGTCTTTTCTTTTTTTTTTTCTTTTTTTTTGGTTCCAGTAACCACAGCTTGAATTTGATGGATAACCCCAAAAATTCAATACAAAAAAGAAAGCCAGAAAGGAGCACTACACTTTATTATACAATAATTTCAGTTCTCCATAATTTCGACATATACGATATTAAGTACGATTGGCAGCTCAGTGTTTATCTATCTATACCTCATACACCTTGCGAATGAAAAGTAAGCATTTTTTGACAGGTAATATCAAATAAAGTGGTGTAGCCTTTTTAAAAATAAGCTGATGAAACCTCTGTTTGTTGAATTATCAAGTAGCATAAACTATAGCAGTAGATGACGAAGAAAAGTTGCTCTGCTAACTAATATGTAAAGCTTATTAAACTCAAGAAGGCTGAGAGATCCAACCTTCCTCGCCAATACTACTTTAGATTAATATTTATTTATGCATACATGATGTATTCTAGTTTATTAAAACATCCTATTTGTACACATAAAAATCTCTTCGGAAGCATTATTCTACTTTTAGAGGTCTTCATGTAAAGAGAACCTACTTTAAATGAGTATGCACCGCCTCTCCTAATCAGCTTAAAAAGTTTGTTGACATCACTAAGTACTACCCCTTGACCAACTCAACGCCAAAAAGGACTTTATCATATCTATGCAAGTGTTTGCGCATTTAGTTACAAAAGAAAAATGGCTATTCTAACGTTTTGGATTGTTTACTTATACAATAAAAAGAATTACTGTATATGTGTTTTCTATTTTAAATGGCTTGAGGATGGTCTTTAAAATAAAAACTTTATTTATCATACAATGAATGCTAGGTCCCTAAAAGAACAAAGAACTATCGTGTTGTGTATCAATAAGATTTCGTGGAAATTTTTACAGGAACAAATGACAAGTAACGGGGCTCGACTACAGCTTGTTTTTAAACAAAGAAATATTTTGCACGGCACCAATGACTTTAATATCGTCAAGTTACGCATTTTACGCCTGTACAACCTTGATTCTCCCCTGTTAAAAAGCCCCTAGAGTAGTTGCGTACTTTTTCTCCTTAATATTATCTCGATAGACTATACCGGGATCTTGAGTGTTTACAATAGCGTATGGTAACTCTCCGTTGTGGCTGATGACCAAGGTAGCTCACGTGAATATCATCACTTGAAACAAGATTGTTTGCATTACATGGAGGAATTTATTATAATAAGAATAAACTGGGTATAAAGAATAGATTACTACTTGTATGGTTTAACTAATTTCTGACACACTGGCCATACCGGCCATCAACCTCTGTTCTGCGGTTATCTTTGCGTCCCAGCCATCCACATAGGTCAAGTGACTCTTCTCTTGTTGAAACCAGTCTCGCACGGCCTTTCTTTCAGCATCAAATACATTTTTTGTAATACCTTCAAACAAATTATCAAAAGTATGAAAATTAGTTTTATACTCCAAACGCTCCAGGTTCGGGAAAAGGCGTAATAAGCTTTCAAACCCAGGCTTTGATAATGGCGTTGTCATATATTTTGTGACCATCAGATGGCGAATAGACGAGCCTGCTCTTCTTCCTGAAGGTAATTGCTTTGTGGGTATATGGTAAGGTTGGTAGCGTTTGTTTGCGATTGGCTGGCCCTGATGGTTCAGACTGCTTTCATAATTTGCAAGATCACGATTTGAGACACAAGACAAGTCATAAAGTTCCAAGGAAGCCAGAGAGTGGCACTCGTTTAGTAGGCGCCAAAAAGCGTTGTTGGATATACGGCCGGTGGGTGACGCGCCAGTCAATTGGAATCCTTCGCTCACGATTTCTGCATGGCCTAGCATTTCTCTATTTTTAAGGGAGCACATGGTCAGGGACTCGAGTCTTTTCCAGTGCCTTGCAATAGTTATTAAGACGGCGTCTTCCATACCAGAGTGTAAACCAATAAAATGCTTCATGTTAGGACAACCTAACACAATAGCTTGTAAAAGGCCTGACGAGTGAATGCCTTTATCGTGGTTGTTGGTGTAAACAAAAGTTTCTAAAGAGCGACAAAAGCAAGCAAGGGCAGAGAATAGATCTGTCATTTCTAAATCAAGTGTGCAACCTGAGATAGTGACAGAATGAAGCGAGTCTTGTGTTGATTTGAAGATAAGATTCATGGCGTCCGAGAATTTATCGTGGAGTTCAAATTGATGTTTCATATACTCGTCTCTTCTGCGGGGTGGCTGCAATGCTGTGATATGGGAAAATAGCATTGGTCCTGTATTATGTGCTCTTTGAGAAAAATGAACTGGAACAACTGTGTTCTGAATAAACTCTGAATAACAGTTTTTAATAGTTATAGACTGAATTTTTGGAGAGATCATGCTGATTCTTTGTAAACTTGCAACAAGAGTTTTGTATTCCATATTGTTGAATTCAATATGACAGTACAAGTAAGGATCATAACATACACTGTACCAAGATCTGCAAACACTATTGTAGGAAATGTAAATATTTTGTTATAGTTTAAATGTGTAGATTTCATTACCCTGCAACCGACCAGCGTTCTTGAATCGGTATGTAAGAAAAGATTTGTGATATAATAGTATTAGGCAAGTTCATATAAATAAAAAGTCAAACAAGTGAGTAAAAAGAAAAAGTAGTAGTGGGTATTTATATCTTAATGTTTGACATTTTTTTTCTGCGAAATGTCTTATAGCAAGTCGCAATAATACTGTGTTGCGGCTTATGAGAAATCGATAAGTTTCAGGCACAGTGAATTTTTCCTTTTGTTTTGGTTTTTCTATTAAATCACCCAATCATTTCACTTTTTGGTTTCAAAGTCGCTCACAACGAAAAAAAAAAAAAATGGATGTTCCTCCCTTATGTCATTTAGAACAGAAGATGAAGCTTCTTTTACTGTGAATCAATTTAGATTTGAATGTGAATCAAACATACAAACAAATGCAGTAGATATGAACGCAACATTAAGCAAGTTAAATGCCTGTATTCTGGTTTCACTGTTGTAATACAACATTATCTATCATCTTTGCACTATAATTTGATACAACTTATATAGAAAATCCCTAATCCCAAATAGAAAATCCATATGATTTCAATAAAGAAAAAGGTAAAACGTCTATTGATTCTTATTGGACTTTCTTCTATACTATAGTTCACTGTTTATCCTTATTAGACTCGCGCGGTATAAGGCATTGTAGGTTTCAAAGACTCATGGGGGGAGTGTTTGCTTACTAGTTAGACCTTAGTTTCAGGCATGTAAATTATTTACAGTCATCATAACTTTAAAATAATTTGTCTTATGTACAGAAAAAAAAAAAAAAAAAAAAAAAAATGGAAAAAAAAAA
>JNEK01001502.1:0-44441 GCA_000697295.1 Mucor indicus B7402 | reverse complement strand
TGGAAAGGAAAGCAAAAAGCCAATAATCCTAGTCTTTGCAACAACCAATGGAAAGAGAAGCAGTGCACCAGAGTAGAGAGGGCATACACGATTTGGAGAGAGAGAGAGAGGAGGGAGAGGCACCACGCGTCTTTGGTTCTTGTTAAGAGAAGAGAGGGAAGCAGTTCAGAAGAAGATTTACTACAGGAAAATACCTGTTAGAAAACCCATCGTTTAACCTTTGCTCTTGTTGTACATTACCTTTTGATATGGGAGACATTTGATGTAAAAAAGCATTATTCTTGCGCTTTTATGCAAAGCTCTAGGGAACCGATGTCCTCTTTCCGTTTGAACTTTTTTTCTGAAAAAAACAGGAAAGAAAGGGAGAGAAATGGGCTCTTTTTATATTTAATTTCTTGTGGCTTTTTCATGCAAACTCTTCTTTTTGGAACGCCGTTATAATTATTTAAAGTCACGGCAAAGAAAAGTCACGGCTCTCGAAAATTTTCTATCGGCTAATGAAAATATGCCTTTGTTTAGTAAGTGCCTTACTCCTTATGGATGAATAAAGGGGGAGGCTTTTATTACCCGTGTGCATGATCTTTATGCTTGAAAAAAATTATCGTTTCATTAACCTTAGCTCAAGTGACCATTTATTCCTTCAACAAAAGCGCTCTTCCAACTTGATTAGTGTATCCTGTAAGCTGTAGCTTTTACTCATCTTGGTCTTAATTAGTTTCATTCGTGTTTTTTTGAAGTCATTCCAAAAAAAAAACATACAGTAAATGATAGCGTGCAAACTTTAGCGTTTCACTGGTAGAGAAAATAGGGGGGAATCCACGTGGGCGAATTATTAACAGGCTATTTAAGGTTGGTATGTACACGTTAATTAATTTTTTAAAGAGGATTGTTTTGTTTGTATGTTTGTTTATGTACTGGGTCCCAAGTCGACGCCTTTATTTAACGGGGGATAAAGGGGGGGTTTGGGGTCTATAGCATGTATTTACGTGACTTGGTTGAGCCTTTCGTGGTCTGAGTCGTACAATAGTTTAAAGCAAAAAGTAACTTTTTGAAATGCGTGATTCATTGTAAGAGTGCATTGTATTACGTAAAAGAGACAAATGTAATAGCTCTTTGTGGTATGTGTTTTCTATATTCGCTGAGAAGAAAGAGTCATTAATCGGTTATGCATAATGATAAAAACTTGAAGGGCCCTCATAACCAACTACTTTTAGCCCTATCCATGACACTAATCTTGGAAATAATGGAATATCATTGACATTAAGAGTGTAAATGGTTTGATTCCAAGTATCTATGTACTTATTTTTTTGCGCTAAAGAAAACTCTTCAATCTACATGTTGGTTCCACTATATTTTTTCTGCAGCGTTCAAGAAGATATCACAGCATCATTCACTATCTTTGGTTACTTATTTATATACATATCATAAAGATTATTGCCTTCAAAACATCACAACTCATTGATTAGTGGTAGTTTGGCGTTCGTTCGGGCTTGATAAGAACTAGTTTTAAATTGACTCATTATACACTGTTAGCTCTTCCACCTCCCTAGTACAAACAGAAAGACTTTTAGATAACTACAGTTTTAATTACCATATGAGTGTAGCATGAGGAATCAGCTGCTATGGAAGACTATTGTCTAATAGTAAACAAGAGTATTAACTTGAAGAGCCATTATTTAATAACACATGGTTTAAAAGTCTGCTAGATGATATATAACAAGTTTATTTTTTATTCATTTAAACGCTTCTCATTAACTCAATTAATGCTCTTGTGGGCCGACCTATATACACAACACAAAAAATATGAATTAGTCTTTTTATCTTGTCACACATGTACCATGTTTTACCTGTCATTCCCTTTATCTGATGACCTCTAGTAGAATGACATTCCATAACGCCAGCAATGTCTATATGTGCCCAGGGAATATTCTCCCCTACAAACTCCTGCAAAAATCCTGCAGCTGAGCAGGACCCACCTGAGCGGCGAAATCCTACGTTACCCAAGTCAGCTACGATAGATTCTTTCATTTCACGCACATATTCTTCGTGGAGGGGCATGCGCCAGAAGGGATCAGAAACAGCTTCTCCTGCTTTTTGTAACTGTTTCCAAAGTTTGTCTGAATTAGTAAACACACCAGCATACACTTGACCTAAGGCAACATCCATGGCGCCTGTTAAGGTAGCAAGGTCAATAATATGTTGAGGTTGGAAGCGAGAAGAAACATAGTGCAAAGCATCCGCCTGTTAAAAAAAAAAAAACACATGTGTTAATCCACATATAGTTTTGTAGAGTAATCTTTTTTTTTCTTACCAAAATCAATCGACCTTCAGCATCCGTGTTCAAAACTTCAATCGATTTTCCGTTCATAGCCTTTACAACATCTCCCGGTTTTGTTGCTTTTCCAGAAGGCATATTTTCACACAAAGGTATAATGGCTACAATGTTTACAGGTAGTTTCATCTTTGAAATACCGTACAAAGCACCTGCTACTGTAGCTGCACCACCCATATCGCCCTTCATCAAAGCCATGTTTGCAGATGGCTTGAGAGAAATACCTCCAGAATCAAAAGTAATGCCTTTTCCAACTAGTCCATAAGGCTTCTCATCCTTGTCTTTAGCACCTTTGTAGTGAATCTCTAAAAAGCGTAATGGTTCCGTACTAAAATAATTGCACTTTAGCCGTTGCTTCTCAAAATAATGTATATACCAGTTTTTACCTTCCTTTTGCAACAGATAAAAAGGAGTTCATCTTTTGACGTGTAACCCACTCCTCATCACGCACTTCAATATCAATGTTTTCCAATCCAGCTAGTAAATAAGCTACTTCTTCTGCAAAGAGTTTAGGTGTCATTAAGTTGGCGGGCGAGGTCATCAACATACGTGCAACATTTTGAGAAGCGCCATAAATCTGACCCGCCTCCCAAGAAGTCTTAATAGTCGTGTCATTCGCATAATCTTCAGTCAAATATGGTGCGACGACTTTTTCGGGCGTTGCGTTCTTTTTTTGCTTTAATTTGTCAAAAGAAAACTGAGCCAACACAGCGCCTTCAGCAGCACCTTGAATGTTCACAGAAACGTCGACACCCGTATAAGCGGCGCCTTGTTTTTGAAGTGTTTGAATACCAATAGCCGTCTATAACCATGTCAATATCCTAACTGGAGTTGTTTTTTTTTTGTGTGTGTGTTATTACTTTACAGCCATTCGAACTCTTTCTTGTTGTTCATGAGTTGTCTTTAATTTATCTCCAAGTGAAACAACGGCAACTTGTTTAATGCCTCCAACATTGTATAAAACACGTACATCGCCTGGCTTTTTGAAATTACTGAGAGCTAATTGGCTTTGAATGAGTTCTCGTGTTTTGTTGGAGACTTGCTGGGTTGTCAAGACGGGCGTTTCTGAAGTGTAAGCACCAACAACAAGACTATCGAAGCCTTGAATATTAGAAAAAAATCGTTTAGCTGTTCTATGCGAAGCTTTAGCTAAATTTGATCTCAATGGAAGTAGCATAGTGTTATGAAAAAAAAAGAAAGTTTTAGAAAGAAAGGGCGGTAGTGATTTTTATTTATAGGTTTTGCATTATGGGAAAAGCTGGGGGAGGAATTCTTCCTCCGCCTTAAGGATGAACAGTGCTTTGGCAAGGCATTGCTATCTGTATCCATTCTCGCTATACACTCTCTAATAATTGTGGCTCAAATCGAATAGGTGAAGTGGGGAGGTATGACAAGTGTTCAAATGTATCCAGTAAATATAAATAAGTATCTGTTTTATATCAAGCATCCATGAGCAAAGTGAGCTTGGGCATACAGTCATGAAAGACTCATTAGAAGTTAAATTTGAGAGATGTGAGTCAATAATTATCCAAGTTGTGTTACTTTTCTAGATTAACAGATAGATCATGGCTGAAAAGTGGTGTAAAAGACCATTTTTTGTCATTCACACTATTGAAAAGCAGTGTACCGAACAATTGATAAAAAGCGAAACAGAAGATAGGCGTTAACACACATTGTGACGTAAACTTGGGGTTGTTGACCCCGCACGCAAAATGCGGTGTTTTGATTTGCATTTGCCCTGGTGAAATCTTTCACGGACATTTGCGCTTCGATTATAGCTGCAAAATTCTATATTTTTTTTTTTATTATTATTTTACACCTGCTATACTAAACAATGTTGAGAGGAGCTTCTGCCATTAGATCAACTGCACGCTTAGCTGCTAAGAAATCTAATCATATTAAAAATGTAGGTTTACCATAACTAAAAAGAAAAGAAACATGCTTTATTGATTATTATTTTTATTCAATCTTTACTTTGATCTTTTAAAGACTCAACGATTATATACAGCAGCTGCAGAAGAATCAACTAAAAAGTCTTCAGGATCTATTGGAAAAAAGCTCTTATGGGCTACTTTATTAACCGGTACAGCTTATTCCGGCGCCACTTATTTCGCATTGAAGAATGAAGCTTTCTATGACACTTACACTAGTTACGTTCCCGGCGGTGAAAAGTTATTGGACGCGTTAGAAGATTTCGCTGCTGACGACAAAGTAAAAGCTTATTATCAACAAGCACTTGATTTGAAAGATTCTACAACTTCAGCTACAGAGACTGTCAAGAAATACGCCAATACAACAATGGAAACTGTCCAAGATTGGTACGACTATGCTTCAGATGCTATTGCACAATTAAAGGGAGAGAAGGAAGCACCTATTGCTCCAGGATCAGGACCTACCCCATCCAATGATAAACGTTATCGTATCAAGAAGGCTACAAAGAAAGAACCTATCTTTGCCAACGTCATTCAATCATCAGAACCTTTGCCTGTTCCCAAGTTTGAAAAGTCCCAAGAAGATGTCGTCAATGCTTTTGCAAAAACAGTCCAAGAGTTAGTAGTTATGTTAAATCAAGCCGGTATGTCTGGTCATGCCAAGCTTCTTGTTGATTTTGCTACTCGTGACATTGAAAGTCTTGATAAGGCCTTTGCTTTGATTAAAAAAGAAGAAAGTGAAGCTCAAAAGGAAGTTGAGAATCTTGAAAAGAGTTTGAAGGATATTGAAGCAAAGATTGAGACTCACCATCAAGATAATGAGAAGAAGATTCAAAAGGCTGAAGAGAGATCTGCTTCTCGTCTCGAAAACTTTGCTAAACAAACCGAGGCTGATATGGCTGCTGAAAAGGCAACCTTGGAAAAGCAACATCAAGAACACGCCAGCAAGGAATTAGCTGCTCAACGTCAACAACATTTGAACGCACTCCAAGAAGAATTGAAGCAAAAGGCCATTGAGATCCAAGCAGACTATGTTGCTCAAGTTCAACATCAAGTAGAAACAGAACGTGGTGGTCGTTTATCCAAGATTGCCGAACTTGCAGAAAAGCAAACTGAACTTGAAAAGTTGGCTATTGCTGATGCTGAACTTTTGGATGATGTCCGTAAAGCTCACCAATTAGTAGCTGCCATTGATGCTTTGAAAAGTGCTGCTCTTTCCGGTGAACAATCTCAATTTATTGCAGAACTCGAGACATTGAAATTGCTGAGCAAAAAGACACCCTTTGCAAAGATTGGTGAACGTCAAAGTGATGAATTGATTCAGTTGGTAGCCAACAGTATTCAAGAGCATGTTGCTCAATACGGTATTACTTCATTGGCTGCTTTGTCTGAGCGCTTTGAAACAGTTGCACGTGAAGTTCGTCGCGCTTCACTTATACCTGATGAGAATGCCTCTATGGTCTCTCACCTTATTTCAATTGTTTTAAGTAGCTTTATGTTCACCAAGAAGGGCCTTGTATCTGGTGACGATATTGAATCAAGATTAGCCCGTGCAGAATATTATCTCAACACCGAAAAAGATTTGGAAAGTGCTGCTAGAGAAATTAATCAGTTGACTGGCTGGCCCAAGCGTTTATCTATGGATTGGTTAGATGCTGCTCGTCGTCACTTAGAAGTCAAACAAGCTTTAGAAATCTTAAAATCACAAGCTTCTTTAATCAGTATGCTTCAAGCTAAATAGATCATTGTTTCCCCCCTCTCCACTCCCCCCCCCCCAAAAAAAAAGAAGACGATTCACCATTCTTTATTATTATTAGTATTTACTCTCTCTTTACAAAAGAATCTTGTTAAAAATAAACCCAAAAACTATTCAACTGTAAACCTTTTTTATCTCTAACTTTAAATTAAAAAAAAAATGTAAACATTTGCATATATTTTGTTTTAGACTTTTGTTGATTGCACCTGAAAGTAGATGACTGATTTAAACCACGTTAGGATCTCCTTCTTTGTTAGATATTGAAAACTAGTCTGGTCTTGCATACAACTTGACCACAAACAAGATACTTTTAATGGAACCAATGACTCTTTTTTTTTTTTTGATAACCATTTTGCCTAATACTCTACTTTAAGAAATGTTAAAGTGACTAAAAATCATGTTAAAGTGATGGCCACTATGTACTAAGAAGGTGGCGTTGGTCAAGGTCAAAGGATTCGGACTGTAAACAAGATAAACATTCCTGACTTTGTTATTGTTCTTCTAAAGTCTTCTACTACGTATATCTTAACGTGAACCTTTTTCTCTCTTTCTTTCTTAAATCAAGGATAATGAAAGTTGCGGCGATAACAGGTTTACTACTTGTTCCTTTAACATTATGTAAAGTTATTCCTAGTAGCTCTCCAGTGCTCAACAATGATGTAAACAGCACGTATTATTCTCAGGTACATATTACTTGAAACCAGACAAGCATTCTATTATTTATATATATATATTGCAATAATAGGCCGATTCCCAATTATTCACCATCAATGATGTTGCTCTCTTTTTGAGGAAAGTTCGAACAATTGCTAATGAAGTTCTTCCAACTTACGAAACGAAAGCTTACTGGCCAAGCAACTTTGATGAACTGGTTGAACTTGCTGACACTCAAATAATCAAGAACTATGGCGATATCACTATGATGAGTTCAAACCCTCTTCAAGATGTAATCAACGGTATTTTCGGCACGGTGAACCAAGTCACTGGTGGTATCAATAACGTTACTGGCCTTGTCCCTAAAAATATAACCCTTTCCCCAGGCATTGTTATCATAAAACCCAATAGCACAATCGCAAGCGATATTATTGTAGACATTAAAAAAAATGCTGATAAATTGATCTCTACAGTGACTAAAGGTAATGTAACAAGTCTCAACAGTGTAGTCTCCTCAATCACCCAAAAAGCTGGTTCATTCATTGATGAGCTAACTGGTGGCGTCATCAGCCCTCAGGCTGTTAACCAATCAGTGACATTACTTGGTAACTCTATTATGGATGTCGCTGCAGGAAAGAAAGATATTGTAGATGTTCTTACAGATTTCCTCAATCTCTCTTCCTCTGTCATTGGTGCAAATAATCCTCTTGGGAAATTCATTCAAAACGTTGCCATTTATTTATCCAACAATCCTGATGGAGTGCTTGCTAACTTTATCAAGATTGCTACTTTTATCAACGCCCTTATAACGACACTTACCAAGATTGCGGAAAGCCTAGTGTCTGGTCTCTTGCAATTAACTGTTAATTTGATTGGTTATATACTTCAGTCCGTACTCAATCTATTTCTTGGTGGTATTTTTGGCACACATCGTCTTCAAGAAATGACAGCTGAAGAAGTTCTTCCTTTGCAGGGTTTACTTGATAGCATGATGAGAGCTCAAAGTGGTACAACGCAAAACAGTACTTATATCCAAATTATTGTAGACATTTTCAGTAAGGTGATTCAGAAGCTCTTTGTAATGGACCCTTATGCTCTTTCTGTCTTGACTGATCCATCCGAGGTCAATATCCGTCGATTGATCCTTGAAGTTGCTAAAGTACTTACTGACAGCAGCAAGTAAAAATGTTTCCCCTTGATCTTGAAATAAATTATTGTTGATAAGTAACATCTATACAACTATGAAATATACGTGCACTACATCAACCTCTCTATCGCTTTAACTATACATAAAGAGAACATTTGATTTTCAGAATAAGCGGGCAGTATTATTGTTTAAATCTGGTTATGCAGAACCAGAATATACGCGGCGACTACGCACACTTGATGCAGGGGAAGAGAGAGTTTTGTAAAATAAATCTTCTTTTATTAGATGTATACACAATTAGAACTGCCAGTGCTAAAAAAAAAAAAAAAAAAAAAAAAAGCAGGTTGCTGCTTTAGTAGGTAACCCTAACTTTATCAACTGTAAACTGTATACTTGAAAGATTTTTTGTGTAGATCTTTAACCCATAAACTTTGGCTTTCTTTATGTTACTGTATTTTCAACGGCAGTATTCATGTTGTATACTTGGTTCTTTATCCTTCATGAAATGATTATAGTCGGTCACCGACCAGGGGCCAAACACCTCTACAATCGACAGCACTGTGATCACACCCTCCTCATCTAAAATAGACAATACAACCATCGACTTTGGTCTTTCTAACAGATGATTCTCCTCATTCTTTTTTTTTTATCGATTGGTTTTGTCGAAACAAAGCCTTATACAATGGGGCAATAAAACGAAGTTTGTAGTCGTTTTCTTTCTGAGTGACCGTCCACAAACAAATTCACATTTTTGATTTATACTCAATTAAAAGATTACCAATATTAGTAACTACTTTACTGTAATATTCTTTGAGAAGCAAAAAGGTATGACAGTTGCTAAAATTAAGATCAAGGGGTTGCACTTGAGTGAGTGTACCATAAGCTGTTGTCTTGAGAGATTTAAGATACTCCAGATAATCTCTGCCTATAAATGGTTGAATGTCCTCGAGGCTCACGTCACAATACTATAGGATAATAATACTTGCGTATATATAAGAGGTTGGCATTGTGCAGCGGCTTTCTAGATTTTAATAGAATCAGCAATAACAGCTAGTTCGTTATTTTCTTCATTCCCATAGACCAAATTCTTCTTAAAAAATCAAGTCGTCTTTGATGTCTAAAATATCACCATTTTCTTCCCCTTCTTCTTCGCAATACATTTTTAAAAGTTTACTAAAAAAAAAAAAAAACTTGCTGCTCTCCCCACCAGGGTCGTTTTGGTTCGCAGCTCTTTTGCCGTTGTTGTTGATTACCCTGTTAGCCGTATTACGGTTTCCCATGTATAAAGTCTGATTATTATTAAGTGACTTGCTGTTCTCGTTGCTGTTAGTATCATTTGAAAGAGTAACTAGAGATCTTTGTGATAAAAAGACTTGTTTTTTTCCTTGAAAAAAGGATTGAAAGATGGGATTTCTCGAAACATTGACTATAAATCTTTTTCGTTTGCTGGAAAGCAGTGTTATCATCATCGTATAAAACGAAATAAAATTTGCATGCTTCAGGATAGGACCAGAAGCTTGGTTTCGGAGTAAGACAGTTAGAATAAAAGAACTGCGGAAGGTATTATGCCAGACTTGGGTGTTTTACTAAGTGTACACGCTCATATAACCATTATTAAGAGCCTTTCAAAATCGAAGGCTTTTCTATTCTTCTTGCATGCTATAAATTTGCATAAAATGTGTAAAAATAAAAGAGTAATCAAAATAATTATCTCTATTTATAAATAAAAGGGGTAATGTTATCCAATTGTGGTCTTTATTATTTCTCTTTTGTTCTATTACAATTGATTTATTGTGGCAAGAAATATTGTTTAGTACTGATCCAACAGAAATCCGTGTGTGCATTTAGCAAAATCTTGGTGCGCAACACGTGACTTTATGTAGTTTTGACGGCACTCTATTATTGATAACCTTGGTGCGCGGAACTTTAGTATTTTCAAAGCAGCAAGTTTTAATCCTTTTTCTAAACCGTAATAACAATGGACCTCAAGAGTTGGTTAAGAACCGTATTACAACATGTAAGAAAAAGAAAGAGATTTATCTGTAAATGACTTTCTAATGTTAAATTACTGTTATTTTAGTATCAGGACCCAAATAGAACATTTCGGGATGTAGATGCAGTGCTTCAAACTTATTTATCATTGAAGCCAAAGATGGATACCTATAGTAAATTTGGACCATTGGAGTGGTTAATTTTAGCTAATTAGCTTTATATAGCTTCTAACAATGGACATACACAGTTGTTATTGTGTTTACATGGAACGATACCTATTACTTATCGTTCTATTCCATACAATATTCCAGTTGCATTTTGGATTCCTAAAGAGTATCCTAATATAGCGCCTATTCCATACGTCAAGCCGACTGCTAATATGCTAATAAGAGAAGGTAGACATGTGGATAAAAGCGGTATGTGCTATCACCAATATCGATCGAGTTGGTCCAGTGATCCAGTAAAAGTCCATGAAACTATCTATTGTATGTTATGTATTAACTTTGATTAGAAATATACACTTTTAGAGCTTGTTGCTATTTTACAACAAGTTTTTGCACAGGAACCACCTGTTTATACCAAACCAATCAATAGTAATAGCAGCAATACAGTGGGATCACCGCAAATTCAACATCAAGAATCGTTTTTGGATAGAGTAACTCCTTCTCAACATAGACAATCTTTACCTACACAGCCTGTACATATGGGTAGTCCTGTTATGCCAAACAGTACATCACCCGAGTTAAATAGATGGGCGGGGGAGAGTACAGCATTATATAATTTAAATCAGGGTTTGGCTGTAAGTATATCACTATAGATTATAAATGCATACGAATAACAAAACAATATATAGTCAATGAATTTGACAAAATCCAACTCACTGCCTTCCATACCAACTACGAATTACAATAAACTACCTACACCTGTCATGGATAACACGATGCAAGATGCACTCTATAAGAAAGTGACAGATCGATTACAGCAATATAACTTGTCTATTTCGGGTGATATGGACAAACTATTACTTCAAAACCGACAATTGAATGAGGGCGAAATGAGTATAGAACAAGAATTCAGGGCATTGACAGACATAAGAGAGCGTATTATTTATAATAATGCTGTGTTAGAAAAGAAATCACAAGAAATCGATGGTATTACTGAGAAAGTGAATACTATGCCTGATGTTCAAGTGGACGAAGCATTATGTGGTACAACTGTAGTTGCAAATCAGTAAAATTCATGCCATTTTCACCCTCCCCAATAACTAAATTCTCACATCGTCCTATTCTAGGTTATTTGAATTAGTTGCAGATGATAATGCTATTTCTGATACTCTTTACTTTTTATCAAAAGCGCTTAATTCTGAAAGGATTGATTTGGTGACATTTATGAAGGTATTTTTTTACAAGCACATAAAGGAAAGAGCTAATCACTAATTCACTACTTAGTATACACGTGCCTTATCGCGAGAACAATTTATGAAAAGAGCCTTAATTAAAAAAATTACACAAACATAAAGATCCTGGGATTTTTATGTTAAGGCGACCCATCGTGATGTCCAATGGGCTTCAGAGGATTCTATGATGTAATGGGATCGACATGACGTTACTACCAAAAACAATAAAAAAAAAAAAAACTTTCAAGATTGATTTGAATTACGTTGTATTGACAGAGTTTCGGGAATTTTGGGGGAGCGGTGCCAAGAAACCTTTTTTTTTCGATCAATCATATAAATATAATTCTTTCTTTTTTTTCTTTTCTGTTTATTATTTTAAAACATGCCTTCTTTGAACAACATTTCAATAAAGAAACGGCTATTTATAAGTTATGCTACTGATTGGATTCTAGTGATTGCTATGGTAGCCTTATTTTTTGGTATTGATTCGATACCACCATTTCATAGACAGTTTTCAGTTGAGGATAAAAGTCTAATGCACCCCTTTGCAGTAAACGAACATGTACCTGTTTGGTTATTAGCAGTAAAGACAACGATCATCTATATACATTATTATGTCAACTCACATGTGTCTTTTGTAGGTGCTTGCTATTGTTGCGCCATTTGTTATCATTGCTATTGTTTCTTTAGTTTTCAAAAGAAGTTGGTTGGATTTCCATAGTGGTTTACTAGGTCTCGCTTTATCATTATCTATGACTATTATGGTTACAAATTTGATCAAGGTAAATATATATATATATATATATATATATATAAGATTAAAACACTTTTCTTTATTTATGATCTGTATATGTAGGTGACAGTAGGCAGACCTCGACCAGATATGTTTGATAGATGTCAACTACCTCCCGGGATTCAGGATCCTTACCTTGGTCTACTAAACTACACAGTATGCACTGCAGATCATAATTCGTATAACTTTAAGGATGGCTTCAAAAGCTTCCCCAGTGGTCATGCATCTTGTAAATTATAAAATTTCATTTTTTTACTATTACAAGTTAACACTTATGTCATGTAGTTTCTTTTGCTGGTCTAGGCTATTTATCTTTTTATTTGGCAGGAAAAATGCGTATATTCGATGAAGGAGGGGTAAATACACATTGACTATAGATAATTAAAAACCAAAGTTATTAACTCCAAAGATGTAATAGTACACTTACAAGAGCTTTATATTTTGCTTCCCATTCGTTGGTGCATTGTTAGTAGCTATTTCTAGACTTTGGGACTACCGTCATCATTGGCAAGATATATTCATAGGAGGCATCATTGGTATTTTATTGATCACCATGGTTACCTAGATCACACATCTCATTTCATGTAAAATAATTTATAGGCACAGGATTTGCTTATTTTGCATACAGACAATATTACCCTTCTTTAGCTTCAGAATTCTCACAAAAGGCATTCCCACCAAGATACACCAAGATAGACGATATATTCCCTGAAGATGATGACAATAATGATCGACCAACTGATCTTGAAGCTGCTGTTGGTACAAGACCAAGTGACTGTATATTTTAATAAGAATATAATCAGTTGATGCAGTTCTAACCTTGATGTATATATAGACTCACCTACAGCTTCTACATCATCACCGAACTCTTATGATTTAACGTCTAGAGCTCCAAATGATCCACAGCAAAAATATGCAGCTGAATATACTGAACGCCTTGGTACAACGCCTCATTAATGTGATAGATTTTACTGATGATCCCTTCTATTTCCCTCATAATCTGAATTTACAAAATATCTAATATATATTCCTTACTTTATAACAACGATGTATAAAATAAACAGCTTCCAAAAAAATGTGTACATTCAAGTATGTAATAGAAAACGGCTTCTTGTGCCCATTATTATCAACCAAACAAAGACTTCTTTGTTGAGTATATATCATGATTAATTAACTGATTTGTTTATTACGCGTGAAGTGATCGAAATTGGCTTGCGAGTATAATACCTTCTTTCAGTATATTTATTGCCTCCCCCCTAGAAATATGTAATATTACAAAAAGCAGTTTGTTAAAGCTAACGAACAAGCTACCATTTTATTAATGGAGTACAGTATTGATTATTGCTGTCCTTCTTCTATATCTTTAAACTTTTTCTTTGTTTTAGCCATTAACGTATCTGGAACCTCTTCAATTCTATCCGGATAGTTCTCAATAAACTGTTTAACAGCAAACAGCTTTAGGGGTTCGATACTAGCGCGACGCCCTTTGTTTCTTACTCTGACAGGATAATCAGTCTCGTCGTATAAAAACTTCATTTCCAACATGGTGTTTGCTATATCTTTGGCATCTCCACTTCCAAAATCTATAAAGCTTTGACATAAAACAGAATCAGCTCTTAATTCCAACCCCAACTTATTCAGTTCGTCCAAAAGTATCATTTTTCTTCCAAACGCGGTGTTCATTGTTTTCATACTTTGGTCGTTTCCATGCTTTAATATGCTTAGTGTAAGGTTAATAGCTGAAGTCCATCTCTCTTTCATAAGGTCTTTTGCTTTGCTCCAGTCGTTCCATGCCTTCGATATGGCTTCACCTTCTCTTCCACCACCTTTCCAAAAACCTTCATACATGATTTCTCTGTCTTGTCCGTAAACTCGACTATCGTAGTATTCCCAATCTTCGAATTCACCCGTATACATTTCAGGTTCGTGTCCTCTTGCCTTCTCAATATACGGCTCCATTTCATCCTTGCATGACTCGAGCGCAGATACAAGAGTTTGAAAAGGGTCAAGTCGAGATTCCATATCTTTACGCGCTTTTTCCAGTTGTACCTTGACGAGCTCAATCAACTGGTCTTTTTCCTTATAGGATGCATAGGAGTAACGGAGAACCAAAGGAGTGTACTTGAATTGTAAGAAGTTCCTCCAACCATTAAATAAGCACCCGTGTTTGTCACCATATAAGGCAATACGTAAATGAGCTAAATCTTCAACATTGTTTAGTTGTTCACCTATTATGGAGAAAACTATTCTCTTTGTTTCGTTTTGATTCATTTTTTACGTATAGAAGAAAAAGAGAATCAAGCGACAACATTTCGTTTATGCTTTTTTTTTAACGGCGCTTGTATTACAAACAATCCAATTTTAGCTCTCGTTAGTTGATAATGCCTGCCGCTAATTTCACACTTTTTTTTCTTCCAGCATTTAATTCAGTGGGCGGTTTTTTTTTTTTTTATCAATATGATGTTCGAAAAAGGAACGTCCAAATACATTCTATTTAGTGCATATGATAAAACAACGCGTGAAACAATAGTGGCTTTATGGAAGCACTTGCTAACCCAAAGGATTTTAATTCTTTTGAGCAAAGTATAGATACATGTCCAACAATAATCAATTCATTTTCTTGCATATATTGTAAAAATTGTATCATGTTGCCTCGTTTAAGATATACAAACCTCCATAATTTCATGAATTTCATTTTATAAAATTATCAGGGAGTCACTACCTACCTGCTGTGATGGTGCAGTATTTTTATTATACCTTACTGTAACTGATATATTGATCTAGTTAGTTAGAATCAAGCAGGAGTATAATATTTTCAGGCTGGTGACGCTAATTAATACAGTTTATATATATATATAAAAAAAAAAAGATACAGTGGTGGGAAGCCCAGTTCCTTTTTCTTCATTATGAGAAATGACAACAAGAAGTGAGGGTTGTATATTATAATCCCCTTCTATTTCTTCTTTGTATCGCTATAGTATTATGCTGTCTCAATTATGGAGACAAACATCTTTACAAAAAGTAGGTGATAAAGAAAGAGTCAACCCCTTTTTTTTTTAAAAAAAAAAAAGAGGATATTCACATAAACACTACATACATTATTATTTCCCTGGAAAATAAGCCTGTTACTTTTATTATCTTTCCCTTATTATTTCATACTTTGATTAAACAACACGCTAATAATTTTACAGTAATATTAGGTATAGTCTTCTAACAAAGAAAACTTTAATTAATCCAATTAGATAAAAAAAAAAAAAAAAAAACACGTCCACGTGACGCTTTAAAAAAAGGTCAAAAATCCAAATTCCCTTTTTTTTTTTTTTTTTTTTTTTTTTTTTTTTTGTTAGAGAGATTAGTTTCCAATTGAATCAAAAACAACCATGGAAACGGAAAAGGAACTCATTAATCTTACTGACGATGGTCAAGTCAAAAAGAGGATTATCAGAGAAGGTGCTGGTACAACACCTTCAAAGAATAGCGCGGTCTCAGGTAAACTTTGTACACCAAAAACACCATGTCAAAGATGACTGAACTCACGAGATCAGCTAGTTCATTACGAGTCTTTCTTGGCAAAAACCAATTCCGTCTTTGATTCGTCGCGTATTAAAAGTGCAGAATTCACATTTACTTTAAATTCTAGTAAGTTTCTTCTTACTTTGATAGACTGCATTTTTGATACCTTTTTTTTTTTTTTTTTTTTTTTTTTTTAGATAAAGTTGTTCAAGCCTGGGAGATTGCTATTCCTACTATGAAAGTGGGTGAAATAGCTGAGATATTCTGTACAAGTGACTATGGTAAGGTAGAGGCTTTATTTTGACAAGAGGAGGAAAAAGAAATCTAATGAGCTCCCCCTTTTTTTTTTCTAATTATTAGGTTATGGAGACGAAGGTAGAGAATATATCGTGCCACGTAAAGCAGACCTTCGATTTGAAGTAGAACTTCTTGGTTTTTGGGAGGTAAAAATGAAAATAGGGTGAATAGAAAAGCAAGTTTGACTTGTGTATCAATTTTAGACCGCGAAATCTGCATCAGAAAGAATTCAGTCAGCAGAGAATAAAAAAGCAGAAGGCAACGAATTGTTCAAGAAGGGGGCTATAAAGGAAGCTTTATTTGCTTACAAAAAGGCAAGGGATTATATCAAAGAATTATGGAACTGTGATGCAGACGAATTGGAAAAATGCAGATTTTTAATGGTTGCTATTCAGTTAAACATCGCAGCTTGTTACTTGAAAACAAAAGAATATGATTTTGCTATTGAAGTCTGTAAAAGAGCTTTAGACCGTGATTCGACTAGTCTCAAGGCTTATTATCGATTGGGACAAGCCTATTTTGAACAAGGTGAATATGACGAATCCATCTCATTCATAAAATTAGGTTTACAGGTAAAGAAAACAAAATTGACAGGGAAACATCACTAAGCTTTTTTCTTAGCATAAACCAAATAATCCAGAATTGCTCTCCTTACTAGCCATGGTGGAAAAGAAAAAGAAGCAATACGCTGAAAAGAGTGCAAGAATTTATAGAAAGATGTGTACATAAAAAAATATAACAAATATCGAATTTCTATCGTCAATGACTCCCTTATTGTTTGTTCTTTATTGCGAAAAAAAAAAAAAAGAAGTTACCATGCTTGATGCATGTACTTTTGAACAGCCAAAAGGGCTTGGTATCTGACTTCTTGATCTTCATGGGTCATAAGTTCCATAATACGCTGTTTAGCACCTATTTCTTGTAAAATACTATTCCCAAAAAAAAAAGTGAGTCTCTTGCTTCTTTTCATCCTTATTTGATATACTCTACTTTTTACGTTGCTTGTTAGAATATTTAATATAATAGCCAATGTCACTAGCAGCAACAGATAAAACTAAAGTATTAGTAGATGTACTCAAAAGACGAGAAAGTTGTCGAAGTAATTGATAGTTGTGTTCTTCCAACTTGGAGGCATTTTCCTTCCAAAAGAGGTCTGATTTATGAGGAGGAGACCATTCCAATTTACCAGTCTCAACTTCAGATGCATATTGTTCAAAAGTACTAAAACAAAAGTAGGTGAGATTATTTTACAACAACAACAAAAAAAAAAAAAAAGGAGAAAGATTCTTACGTAAGACTTTGGAAATCTTCTTGAAGTCTTTCTTTGATAAAGTTAATGTCTTCTAAAATATCAGCATCAGACCATTTACGAGTACTCAAGTTTTCAGTAAAAGGTAATAACTTGACAACCAACATGGCAGCCAAGTTTTGTGAAGGTGCTTTTTCAACAAGGTTCTAATAAAAACAAAGTCAATCATGGTGTTTATGTGTGTTATGTTGATCTTTACTCTCAAGGTAGCAACTGAAACACGGATCACTTTTTCCTTAACGGCAGACTTGGCAATTTCAACTAACAAAGGAATAATATCATATTTCCTATATATATAAAAAAAAAAAAAACAAAGTTAGCTTATTTTTCAGTGGTCAACCTAGGAAAAGACTTTTGTTTACTCGTTAATATTAGCAGAAATGTCTTTTTCAAAAGTAAGAAGCCATAAACAGAAAATGATTTGATATTGAATTTGAGGTGTTGAAGCAGACTTGTTCAAGTAAAGACGGTGTACCAATCTAAAATAAAATATCAGTTTGCGTCTGTCTCTTTCTCTTGTTGAAGACTTACTCTTTTACTAAATTTTGAGTGTGCCAGATAGCTAATCGATAGGTGTTGACACGTAATAAAGATTCTAATTCTTGAATAGCCAAATTAACAGTATCATTAACGGAGCCCGAAAGTCTCTTTGTAATCCAGTTTGATAAAGGTGAAAGATCAACTTGAGCAGGTGTAGGAGTCGAGCTTTAAAATATAAATGAATACAAAGAGAACAAAAACAAACGAGAAAATGCTTTATACATACCAAGCAAGAATAGTCAACACTTTAGAAGCTTCAAGTGACGTAAATTCCTCTTCGGATTCAAGTAATTTGCTAAAAGGAGCAAAAGGTAAAAAGGGGTCATGCTTTGACGTTTCATGAAAGTAACGAGCATTATCTTCATTAGCTACATAAACATGAGTTGCTGCAGTTGAAAAAAAAAAAGGTTCTACTATTACCTGAAAGAATGTCATCCGTCATTAAACAAACATATTGAATGGTATCAGGTCTTGATAAGTTTTGCAACAAGTACAAGATGAGAGAAGCGTAAGTTTGTCCATTTCGGTTAATGGCTTCTTGAATAACATTGATGGGTTTTTTATCAATAGCTTTAATAAGTTCGACTTGTTCATGAGTTAACAAACTAGCGCGTTCATAACCCTAATTATCAAGCATCAGTATACAATGTGTATGTGCATTTTTCTTTTCATCTTGCCTCCCAAAGAATAGACTTTTGTCTAATGACAGCAGCTTTCTTATCAAGATAAGGGTTTGATACAAGAACAAGAGGGACTTCAGGAACTTCGTCAGACATGACAGTAAGGTTTAAACAAAAGAAAGAGACTATGTGTGTCGGTTTATTTTTTAAAAAAAGAGCTCGAGAAAAAAGATTTGTGACGTGGTGTTGAGGGGCATAAGCAGTTGCCTATATGTAGTAAATTAGGTCATAATCAACCCAAGTAAAAATGGCTGTATTTTATATGTACTAGTAGCAAACGTCTTCACTTCAAGAAGGTAGCTCTCTAAGGGGAATAGCAGGCAAAGTCTCTTGGTCAAATCTTTTAGATAACCTACTTATCAGTCTTTGATGGCAACCTGTTGTCCAGTTAAAGATACACCAGATCAATGAATATCTGTTACTCATTGTTGCAAGCGAAAGCATTAATCTGGCATATTTACCTACAACACCACCCCTAATCATGATTGAATAATCCATACTAATTGTTATAGTACTATTACTTATCACAACTGGATTAACATAAAACAAAAATAGAGCAGCATTTTAGTGTCGCTAAACTTGGAGGCGTCCTGAAAACGATTTTATACCTAGGTAGGTTGAAAAGCCAATTTGACATTTTACTGAATAGTGTAATAAGACTCAGTAACCAGAAGTTCTATGCAGTCTCATGGAACACAACATTATGCTATCTAATCGCTTTTTTTTTTTTTTGGCCACACACAAGATGGGCTTTTAGAAATATGATCTACTCTAATATATACACACCTCCCTGATTGAATTGAAACATGACTATAAACATTCAGTTGGCGCTAATATATGGAATGATTGGGCTGTGTAAAAGTTTGATATAGTCAAATAGTACACGTATAAAGGAAATTGCCTCTCATAAGAGGAGTATAAACATTTAATTTATTAGTTTAGTATTAATTGACATGACAAGCCAAGACAAAAGGGGTGAAGAAAAGCAGTGTATTATCGTTATCATCAAATTAGATGTTAGTATGAGCAGTTAAAATACCAACTGTATATTGTATTACTATACAACCATTTTATGGAGAAGCCTATAACTGCATAAATACATCGCATCATACATACTGTCATACTGCTATGTAGTATTTTCCCTAAACATCGTCAAATAGAATAGTTACATACAGACACTCGGAGAATGATAATAAGCAGGGTTTTTATACATACAATTCTTAAATTACTGTTGTTATCATAACGAATGTTGCTCTACCTAATTCACAAATGAAAAATATATTCGTACTATTTACAGTCAACTAATAATAGCCCGCTCTATTTATGCTGTTTAAAGGGAGACAAAGAAAGAAAAAAAAAAAAGGGAGGGGGAGGAGAGTCATTGTATATATATAGCAAAGAGGGAAAACAAAATGTTCCTGGTATTCTCAAATTCTAAAGATGTCTTGTCAGCGGCAAATTCAATAAAACCAGGCATTATTGAAAAGATCCCTAAGAAGCTATTGTTTATTATAATAAGAAAGTTATGTAATTTGTATATAATATATATATATATATATAACTCAGGTGCGTTTTAAACAAAAGTCAAATACATAACTATAATGGGACTGGTGTCATCCACTTGTATAGCTTTTGATCAATTTCTAAAGCGGTAATGGGTGTATAACACAGGAAAGGGATGTAGGGTGCCCCCAACCCCTTTCTATGAAAACAGACAGAATTTTCAGCTTACTATTCACGCCACCGCTGACGTATTGTTATAGATTTAACAAAATAATACGCGTAATGAAATGTCAATTCTAATAGCCTTGTTCATTACTTGGAGGGCGTGAGTCTTTACCTTGTTTAGAATGAAACGATACACGCCCATTTTTGTGTAATACCCTTACAGCTGTTGTGACCGTTTTATTATACGACTACGGTAGATTTGTTGGACTATTCAATTATTTTTTTTTCGTGATTTTTCTTCTTCTTCTTAGTTGGTTTGGTATATTCATATATATATATATATATATATTCAAGAAATAGATATAACTCTGCATTTGGTAATAACGAATAAGAACAACCCTTATACTTTCTCCATGTCTTCTTTTTCTTCGCCCAACTTATTCTAATGTTCTCATTAGAAATGATGGAATTTGTTTTTCATCATTTTATTTTGTTTGGGATCTTGTAAAAAAAAGTTCAAATTGACATACGAGATTCATAAGTATTTGTTTGTTTGTTTTTAGAAGTGGCCATCTATTAGGGATATAACAAAAGGGGGGTAAAACTGCTTTTAGTTTCTATCTATTTTTATGAATATACAAAAGCTACAAAGGGAAATTAAATTGATGAATATGATGATTAGTTATGATACAGGTACTTCTGATATCAGTGATGAAAAATATCAAGCACACACACACACACACACATTACGAGGAAATAATCTGATTCATCATCCCCTTCTTGCCCCTCATTTTCTCCTTCAAAATAAACGTGCTTTACTTGTTTTCTCCCTCAAAAAAAAAAAAAAAAAAAAAAAAAAAAAACTGTATTTATATCCATCTATATATATATATACATAGTCTCCTTAGTCCTCTAATTTTATTCTATATAAGATCACTGCTACTTTGTTTTTTTCTTTTCTCTTTTCATTGTCATTTTGGTTCATATCTATGCAAAAATCAAAGTCAGAGCCTAATAATCGCATTGGAACCTTGTTGAATAATAGTAACAATGAACTTAAAAGAAGACAGTCGACTGGTGCAATGAAAAGGGCTTCTTCTTGTATAAGCCATTCTTCGAAATTTTCTACGCACTCTCTTAGCAAAGTAAAAAAAAAAAAGACATAGACTAACATAAAGTGTTTACATATGAATTCATTCTATAAATATTATAGAACGTATGGAGATCACCAGGTTATTATGAGATTCCAGACATATTAGGACATGCCTATTTAAAACATGATCCACCAGTTGCTTTTGATCTTCGTCCACTAAATTTATCAAAGCAAATATCAAAGGTAAAAAAAAAAAAAAGATATTGCATGCCTATAGATAGACTGACATATAGGCTATCTAGAAACCATGGTATCCTCCTAATCCTTATTACGAAGCACCCCCCTTGCCACCCTTGACTCGGTCAGAAAATAAATTTGAAGCAAAGATTCGTAAAATGCTTCCAAAAACGTCCATTCGATCAACCGACCCTCGGACACGATATGCACAATTCAAAGAAATAGGCACAGGGTACTTTTTTTTTTTTTTTTTTTTTTTTGTTAATGCAAGGATGAACGCTTATGTTTTTGTATTAGTGTCAATGGTGCAGTTATACGAGCCAACTATCGTAAAAAGCAAGGTCAACAATGCGCTATTAAACGATGTCGATTAGATCCAGACCCAGAATATCGTGCAGCTATACTTCGCGAGCTTCGTATTATGGCTACTGGTCACACGAATCTGATCAAGTTACGAGAAATCACACTATGGAGAGACGATATTTGGATTAGTATGGATCTTATGCGTTGTTCTGTATTTGCAGTCTTATGTCAACGTGGTATTCCTGAAGCACACACCATCTTTATCACAAAAGAGACACTCAAAGCACTTATCTATTTACACTCAAAAGGTTATCTTCATCGTGATATCAAGTGCGAGAATCTATTGTTGGGATGGCATGGTGAAGTAAAACTTGCAGATTTTGGATTATCTGCCAAAACTAAGGGTCGTCATCGTGATCGACTTGGTACAAGTAAATGGTAAGATGTACAGAATACAAATCCCTGCATTTACTATATCACTCACTCTCCCCCCCCCTCCCCCTTATTTTAGGATGGCGCCTGAAGTCATTCGGGAAGACTATTATACAGAAAAGATTGATATGTGGTCACTGGGTATAGCTATCATTGAAATGATGGATCGCGTTCCTCCTCATTACTTGATCAAAGATGAGACAGAATTATTTAGCCTTATTACCTCAGAACCAAGTCCTACATTTACTTATAGTTATCCTAGTATGTATATGAGAGGACTAGTGGCATGGTTACTCGACGAAGATGCAAGCACAAGGCCTAATGCAAAGGACGTTTTAATGGAAATTGATACACATATACAAAGGCACTTACTACCGTGCTCTTCTTCAATTGAGTTGGCTCACTTTTTAAATCAAGTTTTACCAAAAGCATAATTTATACAACAACTTTAGAGGAAAAACAAAATTACATACACCTTTCCCCTAAAAAAAAAAAAAAAAAAACCCCTTCCTCCCTCTTTAGACTTATCATCATTCATTATTTTGTTACAAGTATTACATAATAACTATATATCATTATTAAAAAAAAAAAAAAAAAAAAAAAAGACAAGACCCTGACATCGTTTTAAACATATATATTATGAAGAGGCAAAGAAAGTTCCCAAATATTATGACCATTAAAGAGAGAATAATATACTGGTTTTGAGTAAACAAAAAGGAATTTTTGATCCTTCGGACATATCTAATATCTATATTGTTGAAAAGGTTATATACACCTTAAAATGGCCATAGTTTCGCATAAGCTTGCCTAACCATGTGCGTAAAAGAAAATCAATAGGTACTGTAATAGCCAAAGATCCTTAAAATTTTTAAAAGCTTCACTTGTTTTTTGACAAGCGCTTTGCTTATTATATAGATATAAAAAAAAAAAGAAATCTCATTTATAAGAACATTTGTATTCGGGCACGCTCTCTTGTATTCAAATCTTGTATGTATATGTATATATGGACAGAAAAAAAACTGGTTGCGCTTCGAACTTACTGGTTTTGCTGTAAGTGACATCAATGATAAGGTTCTTTGCGTTTTTTAATCATAAAAGATATAATTATTATACTGTATAGATCACCTTTAGTTTTGCGAAACTTGGTAGCGAATGACGGTTCCATTTAACTACTCAACAGTTAAGGCTTTGGCATTTATCAGTTTTGCTGTTTGAAGTAAGTGCCAAATCTAACTATTACTTGCTAGTTATAAAATAAGCTTCTGTATATATGACATAGGTAGTACTATTAGTAGCACACATCATTAAGCATTATATATATAAAGAGTTTGACGTGCTCACTATGATATAATTCACGATATATGTGATACACAATACTCTTTATATATTACACTATGACATAAGACATGTAGCTTAAAAATCCCTTTTTTAAGCTAGATTTTGTGCTGCATTTTCATCATACCAATGTCGCACAATTTTTTGATTTCTGCCCTCCGAATAGCCTTTTTGTTTTTTGTGCCTCAAAAAAGGCAAAAATAAAATAAATAGCAACTAAAACCTTTCTCTTTTTTTTTTTTTTTTTCTTTTAACAAAAGAGCGCTTTATTTAAGAGACAAAGTCAAAAGAATATACCCCCCCCTTTTTTTTTACCTCCTATCATAACACAAATGAAAATGGGTTTCCTATACCAACTATGCTGTATACCTAAAGAACATTCAGTTGACATTAATGATCTGAAAGGAAGCAACTTTAATCAATTTTTGGATACTTCTTTAAAATCGGCTGGGAGTATTAACCGAAATCAAACACTAAAACAAGAAGCCACAGATGAATTTGTGAAGCTGCTGTCCAAGAAGAGTAACAGTCCATCCAATACTGTAAGAACCATCAACTCTTTATTTGAAAGCGCCATTGCAACCAACAAAAAAGACCGAGACCTACTTGAATGGCTTCAGGTCCTTGTCAATACGACGGTTAAATATGGTTTAGACCCTACGTCTATCAAAACACCACCCCCTATGTCTGAAAAGCCTCTTCCTAGTCCTACCAAACAGTCTCCAAAAAAGAGCACAGGAAAGAAGACGACGAGTAGTAGTGATGATACAGACGTATCTTGGGAGGAAGATGACGGTGATCGATATGAATATATTGGCAGCTCCGATGATGACTATACTCCATCTGATGATAATGATGATGCTGTTGTACCCGGTAAGAAGCATACCACAAGAAAGTCAAGTCCCAGCAAGAAACCTATCCGCAGAAAGAAGAAGCTTCAAGATCAAACTGTTCCTGACTCTCCACCCAAATCTCCCAATAAAAAAGAAGCTACAATTCCAGTAATTAAAGAAGGTGCTGGTCCCAAAGCCTTAACAAAGTACTTTTTGGATATGGATACCACGTCAATTAAAAGTTCAAAAGCTGCAGCGGCTTTACCTCAAGGATTCTATGCTCGTTCTTTCTTCTTCCCATCAAAAGACAGTTTTAATGTAAGTTAAAAAGTTTACAAGAATATTCCCTTAAGATGTATTAATAAAGGGTTTCTTGAAAAGGCTTTCTTGAGTGCATTGAATTCAGCAACAAAATCGATTGATATCTGTGTTTTTGCTTTTACGGATGATGATGTAGCAGATGCTCTTATTGCCGCTAAAAAACGAGGTGTAAACATCAAAATTATTACTGACAATCAGCAAGCTGCAGGCAAAGGCGCAGATGCTAAACGACTTCAAGAATCTTATGGCATTCCCTTCAAGACTGACAAAACGTAAGTAACGCATAAGATGGGGGGCCGGAACTCTATTATATACTGACACACGTGTATATAGTACTGGTTATATGCACAATAAGTTTGCTATTATAGACAGTTCTACTTTGATTAATGGAAGCTTTAATTGGTCTAAAGGGTAATAAAAAGAATGATATCAATTCACATAGAAGAAGAGACTCATTATAATATATATATATATATATAGTGCAAGATTCAAGAATAGAGAAAACGTAATTATCACAAATATTCCTATTATTATTGCAGAATTCCAAGCTCAATTCGACTCGTTATGGGAAGAGTTTTAATTCACATAATAAATAACCTATATATATATATAATGTTGGACATTAAATTTTATTAGATTATGTGATATACAACAACTAATGTACTAATAAAAAAGCACCAATAACTGAGAGATTGATAGATTGAAGTACCTTGATTATTATGCATAGCAAAAATAGAACCTCCACCAGATGGACGAGCTTTATTGGCATTAGTCGATAATGTGCTTGCAGGGGCAGCATATGGCCTTACGACAATAGGAACGGAGGTATTAGTTTTAGAAATAGAATCCATGAATAAAACAACATAGGTTCCAGGCAATGTATTATTAGGAATAGCGTACTATATATATATATATATATATATATACGTTAACAGTGAATATATGCTTATTTTTAAAATATATAAAACAATACACTAAGTTGATGTTCATAATAGACATAAGTGTTGTGTGTTCTTCTAAAACTAAAACCTTGTGAAATATCTGCATTGGCGGTAATTACACTGTCAGTGAAATTGAGCGAAGGGTCTTGGGTTGTGAAATAAATAGATAAAGACAGCACTTTGTTATACAGAAAAAAAAAAAAAAAAAAAAAAAAAAACTGTCAGATATCACAAGCGATTATTTACTTTTGTTCACTTACAATTAGGTAAATTGGCTTCATCAGGTAGTGTATAACTAATAGGTAACATTTGTCCAGCAACATAAGGAGCGTTTGGTTCTGGTAATGTCACATTATAAGTATGTGAAGGTGAAATCACTTCAGCTTTCACTAATACACTAAATACCAATCCAATTAGCAATAAAAAGTGTATCATTTATTCGATGAACAAGAAAAAGAGGGGAAAGAAAACAAAAGGTGCACTAAGATGAAATAAAAAACATCATACATTGTTTTTATATTAGGGTCTTTTTTTTTTTTTTTTTTTTTTTCGACTCCTGCATTTGAAGGAATTATTAGTTATATATTTAAACACAAGAAATGCGTTTCCTTGTATTTAACTATAGTCTAGTTATTTGACTGTCTACATTTATGCGTATATACACACCTGTGTGTAGGTGTATGTACCTGTGATCACAATTGGTTGTTTAGCATGTATAATATGACTTTTTAGATATAAATATAAATGCACATAATAATAATGTCTTATTATATACAGCCGCCTTTTTATGTAGATCACAATATTTATGCATTTTTTTACAAAGTGACTAAAGAATATTTTATCAGTCTCCTTTCTATGGAGGAATGAATTTTTCTAAAGAGGCAAAAAGTCATTTTATTATTATTATTATTATTAATTCCATGGGTTATCTTCTTCTACAGCCCAATCTACCATTGAGGATAGTCTCTGATTATCTTCTCTCGTCGACCCTTGAATACCTGCAAACCCAATATCACGACGTTCCTCTGCAATATGATCATAAAATATTTCAGGATCATTGTCCTCTTCTCTAACTACTCTATTTGTTTGATTTGTATTCCAACTCTGAATCAAGTCGGCAAACGCAGATCTTTTCTGAGGCTCAATATCTTGTTCTTTCACGGCAAGAGGTGAGCTCATGGAAGGCTCCACTGTGATAGGTGCACTATTCGGTGGGAAGTCTGACCATGGATCGTCTACTCGGGTAGGCGTACTAATCGATGCGTTCAACTTTTTATTGTCCGTATGAATAGTCAATGCATCCATGGAAAGCTCTGGTGTGAGGCTGCTGTAATCTGGTGTAGTTGACGTGACTTTAGGACTCGTAAATAAAAGATCGTCTTCAGCGAATGCTCGTGTAGCTTCGTCTAAAACGATTTGTGGACCTCTGTTCTCCTCCTCTTCCTCTACCTCAACTGGCTTTTCTTTCTGGATGATCTGCTTGATGTTTTTGTAAATATTAGTCGATTTAGGCTGATTTGTTTGAACAATGGTTTCAGGAGGAGTTGGTATATCGGTATCATTAGTTATTGTTGTGGTATTAGTCGAATGATTGACGGAAGTAGTGACAGTAGTGCTATTTACAACGTCATTGTTATCAGTAATGGGAGTAGGTGCATTTAATGAAGCCGTTGATGAGGCTGATGACGAGGTTTTTGAGTTACTGCTTGACTTGAAAAATTTAAAAAATGAGGAAGTGGATGAAGAGACTGTCGGCTTTGCTTCTTTTTTAACAGGCTCTTCTTTCTTGAGTGCTTCAACAGGAGGTGCTGGGGAAATTGGTTGTTCTATCTTTTTTGGTATATTCCTATTTTCTTGTTCTGCTGAAATAGGCAACGCATGACTAGAGCTTAAAGTGGGGCTCTTTTTTGGTGTAGAAGGAACAGGGAATGGATTCACAGGTGAGGGTAGTGATGATGGTGAAGCGTTTGATAACACTGGAGAAGGTGCAAGTGAAGGCGAGTTTGAAGTGTTTGCAGGACTACTGGTTGTTGTTGCTTTTTGAGATAATTTAGATCTTGAAGGCGAATGTCTATGTCCCCCAAACAATAAATCTTCTTCTTCATCCAGGTTAAGCTTACTAGATTTCAGAGTTGCAGAAGAGCGCAATGACGTATTATTCACCTTTTTGTTGCCATTAAAACCATTACCGGTTCCCAGTTTGGTGACATCAATATCTCCAAATATACTGCCACTATGACTACTGCTGCTACTGCTTTGACTATGAGTCATCAGATTGCCATTGGCTTTACGTCGAATGGAATTGCTTGAGATTGGTGTGCTGTTTGTTTCCAGTGGATTGCTATCATTGTCCATTAAACGAGATAGAGGATCATTCGCAGTAGGTGAACTGCTCTTACTGAACGAGCTGGTTGTCGTTTTTTTGGGGCCAAAAAGTGGGTCATCTGATGTAGAGACAAGAGATGCACTTAAAGGATCTTTTGTTAATTAATTAATTAATACAATGAGTACTATTACGAAAAAAAAAACAGAGTTTCTCATATATAATCTTACCATCACCAAACAAATGCCCATGCTTTGCTCTTTGCTTTGACTTGAAAGACATGCTGAGATTTACAAGAAAAAAAGAAGAAGACTGTGGAAGAACGTCGTTGTTTTTCCCTTTTGAGCATCCGATTGATTGTGCACATGCCATTTTGGTGAATCACAGTCAATTTTGCGCAATTTGCTACTTTTCTGCGTAATATGGCGGTTTCTTTTTTTTTTTTTTTTTTTTTTTTTTTAGGGAGCTAAAAGCAACGCTTCTTGGTAAAGGTCAGCTATAAACTTCAGACACTAGTGAATTATAGACATCAAAACAAACTCAATTAAAATTGAAGCCTGTTGGAGTCTTGTTTCTTTTGTTTAAGAGGATTTTACGCAGCGATTTTGTGTGAACTTTACTGGAACAATAAAGGAGTATAATAAAAACCAATCACCTTTTTCTTTAACCTCCAATGGGATACATACAGCAATGCTTGACACAGAAGAGAAAATTGATGTGCGCCAAATCGCGGATCTTCAAGGTTAACAGTAAACGTTCAATCGATAAAGTATTACAAGTTCTGACACTCCAATACTTCTAATTACGTCAACTGAAATGTCTTGGGGTATTACTGCTGTGTGCTGAGAACAAAAATTTACGCTGGTGTATAAATAAGCGCATTATTATCTTCTTTTTTCTTTTTTTATACAATACTAAAAAAAAATTAAAAATGGTAAGTCAAACATCATGAAGATAGTTTTTATACAAGCAATGACGCGTTGTTTTTTATAGACTGTTTCTGTTGGCGACACTATTCCTGAAGTTACTCTCAAGTACGTCCCATACGATCCTAACCGTGATCCTTATGCCTGCCCAGCACCCATCGCATACGACCTCAGAAAGGAGTTAAAAGGTAAGAAGGCTGTCATCTTTGCTATCCCTGGTGCTTTCACTCCTACATGTTCCGAACAACACGTCCCTGAGTTCTTGAAAAACTACGACGAATTAAAGAAAGCTGGTGTTGACGTTATCATTTGCACAGCTGTAAATGATGGTTTTGTTATGGATGCTTTCGGTCAACATTTAAAAGTAAAAGATAAGATTATCATGGCTTCCGATGGTGGCTCTGGTTTCTTTGAAAAGCTCGGTTTAACTTTGGACTTGACAAAGGCTGGTATGGGTATTCGTTCTAAGCGTTTTGCTTTGATTGTTGATGACCTCAAAGTTACCTATGTTGGTGTTGATGAAAGTGGTGTTGATAAATCAGGCCCTGCTGGCGTCTTGAAGAATTTGTAAAATACTTACTGCACACAAATAAACTTATCATTTGCCTGAGCTTTATTTGTTTTTTTTTTTTTTTTTTATTTTTTTTAATGGGGGGAAACCTATAGGGATGACTAAGACTGTTGAACGCGTCTGAGATGACAAGAAATTTGTTTGCGCATAAAATTAGTAATCTCATAATTACTAAAGTATGACTGCAGCCTCATTTAGAATGCCATAAAAAAAAAAGGACATATGTGCATAGAGGAAGTGCACTCATTGAGAATCATAATTTATTACTCTCTCATAATAGTGAACTATTCTAATATGTGTCTTCGTATCATGAAGGCATCTAGTGTTATGGTCATATTGTTTGGGACCAGGAACACGCATTAGCCGAATAATGCTCATTTTTTGGCTCAAATTCGAGGCTCTTGTTTCTCAGTACTCGACAGGTATCTGTACCAAGAAGCATGTTGAGCCTTCCGTATTGTTATTTTACATATGTGAAGAAATGACTTTCAACTTAAATACATCTTTCTTCCTGAGATAAAGTACTAAAACCCTAGTGTCTCATAACAACCTTGGTTTCCTGTATGTACTCTATTATGCTTGGTATGTAATTGAGTTTGAGGAGCCATTGAGCCCTTATCCCTGACAAGCAATCCCAAATTGTGTTTGTCCTTGTCTTTCCTCAACCGAAATTTAATCTCTGACAATTGCAGTGTAGTTAATAAATTACAAGGCAAAAACAGGGTAAGGTAAATAACCTTTATGTTTTTGGCAGCGTGGAAATGCGTTGGTGAAAGGTGTTTATAAAAAAAAAGTGAAATGAGTGAGGCGTGAAAATAGCTGTATCGTTTAGTAAAACAGTCCAGTAGCAGGTATTAATGCAACAACGCAAAAATGGAAGAAGTTTTTGATGGGCATAAAGAAGGATTTGGAGATGATTGCTCAAAAACAGTCGGTCAAACGAAAGCATGCGATGGAGATTTTCTATTCATTTGTAAAACCCAACCTTTTTTTTTTTTTTTCGTAATTAGAGACCACACAGACAACTCTTTTCAGGGCAATCAAAAGAAGGAAGACAACAGTGAAAGAGAGATGTAAGGAAAAAACAAGAAAAGATTTTTGTGAAACTTACTTGACTATTTTTCTAGCAAAGATTAACTAGATGACTTTTTAGGGATAATTATGTATACGGACATCACATTTTCCCAGCTTTAATTATACTCATGGTCAAAATAGTAGATATAATTAGGCGATGTATTTTTATACTACTTTATTTTGTAAGGCGTCAACAGTGTATGTTTTTTAGACCTTGAAAGGTAATTTGAGCCCGTCTTCATGGCATTCTTTCTGCAGTTAAACATTCCAAAACTACATATTTCCCATGAAAATCAAAGTAAAAACCGTACTCAAAGGCATGACTTCAATGTACTATTATTAGATATTTTGACGCCGTACATAAACAAATATGCAAAACAATAGGGAGGTATGAAATTAAGCCTAATTTTTTTAAGGAGGCTTGTTTTGTCTAGTTATAAATTATAGCATTTGAAAGTGTTAGAAGAATATCTTTTTTCTCTTTCTTTTACACATTTTATTAAAGAAATTCATGGAATGTCTCCCATATCAAAAGGTAATGTATTCAATAAGAGCAACAGTTAAATGATGGGTTTTCTAACAGGTATTCTCCTGTAGTAAATCTTCTTCTGAACTGCTTCCCTCTCTTCTCTTAAAAAGAATTAAAGACGCGTGGTGCCTCTCTCTCTCTCTCTCTCTCTCCAAATCGTGTATGCCCTCTCTACTCTGGTGCACTGCTTCTCTTTCCATTGGTTGTTGCAAAGACTAGGATTATTGGCTTTTTGCTTTCCTTTCCATGGGGCCACTATAGCGTGAACATTTGTTTAGCTGCCTATATAGTGAAGTCATTAATTAAAAGCACCCCCAAATCGTGTGAAATGCATTGTTTGGTCTCTGGCGCTTTTATTTTTTCTTTCTGTTCCTACAGACTACTATAGCGATGATAAATCTGCCTATATAGTACGCGTCATTGCTTTCTCCTCGCAGAAACTACCAATACGGTAGAGCTCAATGACTGGGGAAAAGAACTAGCTCTTTTTGCTGTAGCCTTTGAAAAAATAAGGAGTCTCCCTTATCGGATTATCTCTATTGGTCGCGCTTTTTGGCGATATCTCATTTGTACTTCTATACTTGCTTCCGTCTCCAAATCATCTTGCATACTCTATTACTACTCTACATTGGTCCATTTTACAAGCCTCCATCATTAAACCATACTGATGCTGTATACTTTGAAAATTTCTACCACTTATATACCCTACTATTACAATTCTCTTATTACTTTCTATAAATAAAGTCATTTCACTACAGAATTATTTTATCATACATAATTCTATGCGTTCAATTTTTGCGCT
Organism: Mucor indicus B7402; assembly: GCA_000697295.1. Classification (NCBI taxonomy): domain Eukaryota; kingdom Fungi; phylum Mucoromycota; class Mucoromycetes; order Mucorales; family Mucoraceae; genus Mucor; species Mucor indicus. The sequence goes on along the minus strand of JNEK01001502.1, from coordinate 12,713 downwards.
TAATTCTTTGTCAAATATTTCACCCTGTACATTTTAATCTTAACTTAAAAATATTCGCCTTAATCAAGACTTTCTGAAAAATGAAATAGTTTCAATTTGAATCGGCCTCTGGCTCAAGTTAGCTATTCAAAAAAAATAAAGACATGTTTCGTTCAGTTTTAAATAGAACTTATGTGTGTGTGTTCTTTTATTTTGGTTTTTCATTTTCGTTTTAAGTTGCTATAAAAAAAAGGGGCATCTCAGTAACTGGATCTCTACCAAGCATGCTGGGGATGGCTACAGACCTCAGCTACCTCTCTTCCCCTCCAGTTGAAAAAAGGTGGAGAGATGGGACCCAGTAGACTACTCTCACTTTACATAACCATTAAATTAGATATGTATCATGCCAACAGCAACAAGCATGAGGAACCTCCTCTCTCGAGAGAAGGCAGACAAATCCATTCAAGCTTCCAGAGCGCCTAGATGTCCTTTCCATTTGACCCAATTGCCTGAAAAAATGAAAGAATAGGACAAAATACCCTCTCTATTTGTAGATATATTTCTTGTGGTTTTTTTTTTTTTTTCATGCAAATAAAAAATCTTCTTTTTGGGAACGCCGTCGAAAATTATTCAGTCAAGGCGAGCAGAGGACTATGGTTATTATTGGAAGATCAAAACATCTCTTAACTTGGTGAATTTCTTAAAATTCGTTACGGGAGAATACAGGGACTGGTTTTAATTCCGCACTATAGCTTCTTTTATTGCCTGTTGAAAGATGTAAGGTGTTCTGTCTATCCTGTTGCAGGGTAAGTGTTAGAAACTTTAAGGGACTTGAAATCTTCTAGTAATCCTTTGTTAGAAATCAAGAGAAGGTTCTTCATGTCTAAGGTATAAAAAACGCTCTGAGTTATTCAAGTCCCATGACATTAATAAAGCTTAGGCGTTGTTATTGACAGTTTACTATAATTTCTTACAGTATAGTCGCGATATATAAGGCTACGTTATATAGTGCTAAATCCTATATAGCACAAGAAGTCTTAAAGAAAAAATGACCTTCTGCTAACAAACCTGTGAAAAACCGCGCTATATAATGCTAAAATCCTATTTAGTGCTGAGAGATGCCTGAAAAAAAAAGCTAGCACTATATATAGCGCGACTACTGTTGTTGAAGTTGTATTTCGGATGCGCGGATCTATTATGAATAAAAGAGTGAATTTACATTATCTAAGGTAGCTTGTCAATATGTTTGCTCTTTTAGAATGCCTTTAGATATCAAAAGTGCTCATACTAATAAGTGACGAAGAGTGTCATATTATGTCTTGAACCCAGTGTATATTCAGCATGCATTACATGTGTATAAGAACTCAGATATACATTTCACCAACGACATGCACTTAATAATTGGAGACATCCTTTGCCAGACTAAACTTTCAGGGGCAAAGTGAGTAAATATAGTCCGCCATTTCCTGTTGCTATGTATATCAAAGCACATTAAAGCCCTATGTGAAGACTAGAATGTGTTGTGAAGCAAGTGTTCATCTTTTGATGAATGACATTGAACTTTGGGGTCTCTTTTTTACAAATAATGCTTTCGAGTATTCAGTTATTAACTAGCATCAGTAGCTTTCTGTCAAGATACATATCTCATAGCTTAAAGTACTCTACTACTACTACTACTACTACTATTTCGATTTAAACTCAGCAATGTTTTTTTTTTTTTCTTTTTTGACACAGAATCTTTTTTTTTTTCTTTGACCTTCTTTTTCATTTGTAATTAATTCAAGAATTTATAATGAGTACAGAAACACGTTCAGGCCAACCTAGATACTGGTGTCATATTTGTAATGCCGAAGTTCCTATTTATATGGCTCCTGATCCTACTTGTCAACGCTGTAATGAACAATTTATCGAAGAAGTAACGTCATTCTTTCCAAAATATTAATTATCTCGTTTACTTAATCAACTTTAAAAATAGCTTCAATCGGATGATGATCCTCGAGAGTTTCTTGGTGGAGGAGATAACCACGAAGAAGAACATGAACGCTTCCATAGAGCGAGTGGCATTAATTTACCAGAGATAAGTTCAGCACAGTTCTTTACTTATTCACCTTCAACTGGAAGAGTTAGCAACTTGGGCGAAAATGGAGGCGAAATGGGTGACGATATATTTCAGTTTTTTACTTCTGCTCGTAATGCAAGTAACAATAATGACCAACAAAATACTGAGGGACAGCAGCAAACACAAGGTCAAGAAGGAGATACTGGCAACAATGCAAACCCTTTAAACAACTTTGTGCAAAATATATTGACAAATATAATTGGACAAAATGTGGATCTTCGCACAGCTAACCAAGGCACAGATGAAAATGGACAAAATAGACCAATGTTGTTCTTTGGAAATGTAGTTGACGGCAACATTCGTATTGAAACTATGCCTAGATCTCAAAATAATAATAGCGGCAGTGAAAATGAAAATGAAGAGGGTACAGGCGAGACTAATGCTAGAGGAAACAATATTGCTGGGTAAAGTTAGAGCGTAAAGTAATTGATTATCAGGAGACTCAATATATCACTAGTATTTTGCAATTCTTGTCTGCCATGACAGGTGCCCCACTTGATGGTGGCATGGTTGGAAATCCAAACGACTATGTATTTTCTCAAACTGCCTTGGATAACATTATAACTCAACTAATGGAACAAACTGGAGGGTAAGTATTCTCGCTTATCATAATTCGAATCCGCAATTCATGATTTCATAGTGGATCAGCACCACCACCTGCACCTGAATCAGTTATTGATGCACTTACACAGAGAAACTTGACTGATGAAGAAAAAAGTAAAAGATTTTCATCAACAAAGATTTTCATTGATATTTATCCTTTATCATTAGGTCAAGAAACAGATTGTGCTGTATGTAAAGATCAATTTGAGCCTGCAGAAAAAGTCATTGAACTTCCTTGTAAACACATATTCCATGATGAATGTATCAAACCCTGGCTTAAACTGAATAGTACATGTCCAGTTTGGTAAGTGTATAAAAAATTGCCTTGGATTGTTATTAATGTAAAAAAAAAACACAGTCGACACACAGTTTTACCTGAAGGATCTGAAGAAAATAATAGCACTACTAATTCTGATTCTAATACCCAAGGAGAAACTAATAATAATAGCAACCCCAGCATCGAAACGAATAATAACAACTCTACTACTAGAGTTTCAGCATTCAGCTTTTCAGGTCCTCCTAATACCCCGTTAGGCGGCCAACAAAGAGCACAAGGCCAACCAGTTACAATTCCTCTGAACTTATCAGCTGCATTCCCTTATATCAGTAACTTGGTTAGACAAGCTGAAAATCGACCATCAGGAGACTCTACATCTTCAAATAACCAATCAAATAACAACTCAAACAACGATGCCCACCCTAACCTAGACGATGACTTGGATCTTGACTAGTTTAACATATCTAATTATACACATATAAAACAATGATTATTCTAGATTTTTTTTTTTTTTATGCTATCAAATTTGGTGGCATGCATAGTGCGCCTTATGTTACACTCAAGTCCAAGCAGTTGGGATTGTTGTGTCACATTTGTACTATTTTATTAAAACAAGGTTTTTCAAAGGTATGTTGTGTTATTATACAAATTCTACATTATAAATAAGAGAGGAGGTAAATCTAATTATTGCTGAGTCTTCTTGACACTTTCTTTGATAAGATTCAAAGCAGAACCTGCACGAATCCATTGAATTTGATCTTCACTTAAAGTATGAACAACATCAATGTATGTCTTTGAACCATCAGGCTTAGTTACGATCAATTTAACAGGAGAACCAGGAGCCAAATTCTTCAAACCTTCTGTTTCAATCACATCGCCACCATTGATCTTTTCATAATCGGCATCGTTCTTGAATGTCAAAGGAACAACGCCTTGCTTCTTCAAGTTGGTTTCGTGAATACGAGCAAAAGATCTGGAAATAATTAAGGGAGCACCCAAGTATCTCACTTGTAAAGCAGCATGTTCACGAGCAGAACCCTCACCGTAGTTGTGATCAGCAATGACGGTCCATTCCATGTTTTGACGCTTGTAGGATTTAGCAACTTCAGGGATTGTATCGTCCTTGTTGGTAGTAATGTCGCGCACAAGGTTAACTTCACCATTATCAGCGTTCATGGCACCAATCAAAGTGTTTTCAGCAATGTTCTCCAAGTGACCCTTGTATTTCAACCATGGGCCAGCAGCAGAGATGTGATCTGTTGTACACTTGCCCTTAACCTTGACCAATACGCGGATATCTTTGAATTCTTCACCGTTCCATGCATTGAAGGCTTCTAAAGCTTGAAGGCGAGAAGACTTGGGATCAATGTTGATTTCGACAGAGGCGTCAGGGGTAGGGGTAGGGGAAGGAGGTTCATAAGTGGCACGACCAGCTTCAAATCCGTTCATAGGAAGATCATCGCCAGAAGGAGGTTGGAAGAAGAAATCCTTACCGTCCTTATCCTTCAAAGCATCCGTCATAGGATTGAATGATAATTTACCACCAAAAGCCATAGCAGTGACAATCTATTTACAGGAACAAAAATAAATAAATATACGCCTTTTACTTCTTCTTTTTTTTTTTTGTATGTTTACCTCAGGAGCAGCCAAGAAGTTCATGGTCTGAGCATTACCGTCGTTACGGCTACGGAAGTTACGGTTGAATGAAGTCAAGATAGCATTTTCTTCACCCTTCTTTTCCTTACGTTTCCACTAAAATATAGAAAACGTGAATATGATAGAGTTATTTGAAGAGCTTTTGTCTTTATTACCTGACCAATACAAGGACCACAAGCATTAGCTAAAACTTGACCACCAGCACTTTCAAAGACGTTTTGTTGACCATCACGTTCAATGGTAGCACGAATTTGTTCAGAACCAGGGGTAACTAAGAAAGGTACCTTAATATCGACACCGGCATCAAGAGCTTGTTTAACAATGGAAGCGGAACGAGACATGTCTTGGTAAGAAGAGTTTGTACAACTGCCAATCAAAGAAGCAGTCAATTCATCCTTCCAGCCGTTTTCGTTGACAAAATCCTTGAACTTGCTCAAGGGAGTGCTCAAGTCAGGAGTGAAGGGACCATTGATGTGAGGTTCGATTTCGGACAAGTTGATTTCAATGACCTTATCGTAGCTAGCACCGGCATCAGGGCTCAAGTAAGCAAGATTGGAATCGGCAGCATCAGCGACAGCACGACGACCGGTGGCATTCAAATAAGAACGCATGCTGCTGGTATAAGGGAAAACAGAGGTGGTTGCGCCTACTTCAGCACCCATATTACAAATAGTAGCCATACCAGTACATGATAAAGATTGAACGCCTTCACCGAAATATTCAATAATGTGACCAGTACCACCACGTACAGTGAGTTGACCAGCTAACTTTAAGATAACATCTTTAGGACTAGCCCAAGGGTTTAATTGACCCGTCAATTTGACACCAATAATGTTAGGAGCCTTCAATTCCCAAGGAATGTTAGCCATAGCATCAACAGCGTCAGCACCACCAACACCAATAGCAATAATACCCAAACCACCTATGTAACCTATTAAACACCTCTTTTTTTTTTTTTTTTTTTTTTTTTGCAAAAGTAAACTTACCAGCATTAGGAGTGTGACTATCAGTACCAAGCATTAGACCACCAGGAGCAGCATAATTTTCTAAAACGATTTGATGAATAATACCACTTCCTGGCTTCCAGAAAGCGATACCGTATTTTTTAGCACCACTTTCCAAGAAATCAAAAATTTCCTTGTTGGTAACAATGGATTGAGCGACGTCCTTGTCAGCACCTTCGTTTGCAGCAATCAAGTGATCACAGTGAATACTGGTAGGAACAGCGGTTGTGGGCATACCAGAAAGCATAAATTGAAGTAAAGCCATTTGAGCTGAAGCATCTTGCATAGCAACACGATCTATTTTATATGAATATCCATATCGAAAAAACTCCCCCCCTTTTTTTTTCACTTACCAGGAGATAACTTCAAATAGGTCTCACCTCTGACAGGAATGGTTTCCTCAGGGTTAGTCAAATGAGAATAGACATACTTTTCAGCAAGAGTAAGAGGACGGTTATTCAAAATACGCTTGACAAGATCGAGGTTCTTTGTTAATTTAGCGTAAGGAGGTGTAATGGATGAACAATCTTTTTCGACAACAGGGTTGTGTTGTGTTGCTAATGAACGAGCTGTAATACGACGGAAAGCCGCTTGAGTGGTCTAACAGCTTATTAGATAATTATGTGATTTTTTTTTAAAAAAAAAGTACTATTTTACCCTACGAGTTTGATGGCTTAAATAAGCTGAGATCATTAGGTAAGTTGTGATTGAAAAAGAAGAAGAAAGAGAGAGAGAGAGGGGGGTTGTTTAAATATGAAGGTAAACAAAGAAAAAAAAAAAAAACATTAGTCTTATAATTGTCAATTTTATGGTTTGAAAAAAGATGATCTTATATCTATTACTTGATTTGGAAATCGAAGGAGATTTAAAAATTAGAGAAACAAAGCAAAAAAAAAAAAAAAAAAATCAGATTCTGCTTCTTTTCTTTGACATTATGAAGCGTATACCATATTAACATTACACATATGCAATAGCAGTAGGGGGTGAAACGGTATATCCTAGCCGTGGCTATGAGCATTATTGACTTCCCCCTGAATAGTATGAAACTTTGCCTTTTATACCAAATCAAATCAAAATCAGTTACCAATACTTTCTTGGTTAATAGTTGTTATTTACATAATTCGGTTTATTTATACGAATAACTACTCTTTAGTATGTAGTTTATATCATGTAAAGTAAAATGGATGAAATAAATTGAATGCATTTGAGATGGTGTTTATCATTTTCATGCTTTAATAACCGTAATGGTGTCCTCCGTGGTGACCGTGTCCATGTCCATGTCCATGACCGTGTCCTCCACCATAGCCGCCGTAACCACCGCCACCGTAACCAGGTCCACCATATCCATAACCACCGGGAGGTCCATAACCACCTGGGGGACCATAGCCACCTGGAGGGCCATAGCCACCACCAGGAGGTCCATAGTTATTTTGATGTCCGCCAAATCCAAACATATTAGCAAACCCACCGAATCCACCACTGGGAGGTGGAGGAGGTTTATAATTATGATTCTAATAAACCTCAAGTGTTAATTGCTATTTTAACCATCTCCCTCGTGATATTGAACTTACGCTATGTTTGTTAAAGTATTTTCCTGCAGCATAACTATTATAGAAAATTAAGTATTTTTTTTTTTTTAAAAAAAAAAAAGAAACTTTATCACTTGTTACCCTAACAAACTACCCGTAATAGCACCACCTGAAAAGCCTAATCAATAATGTCAGTTGATAAATGCTCTTTAGCTGTTTTTTTTTTTTTTTGCCAAGCAAAATTTTCAAGCTCTATTTACCTGAGAATATCTTGCCAATGCCTCTGTCACCTGTCTGTCCATCACTGGGATTTTGTTGACCGTAAGGTGAATAGTTTTGTTGAGGATAAGGCGAGCTACTACCACCATAACTAGCCGCTTCGCCCATACCGCGCGTTCCAGCAGCACCGGGGTTAATAGAAGCTACTGCATTGTTATATTCTTGTTGAGGAAACTCCCATTGTGTTCTGCCAGTAGCTTCTTCGACGTAATAATAGCGTTGAGCTCCTTCATCCCAGAGACCTAACCTAATAACCGATGGAAGCTAATCAATAAACCTTGTTTACTATAAAAACATAAAAGTTTCTCTTACCATCCAGGAGGTAATTCAGGAAGATTTTGATTGTTCATTTTTTAAATGAGGAAAGAATAAAAAAATGCGTGAAAGTGGAAAAGACTTTCTTAAATAAAGTAAGTTAATTTTATTAACCAATTAAAATCAGCGCTGTAAAAACAAGTTAAAAATAGAAAAAAGTTACAAAGGGCAAAAAATGACAGAACAATTAAAATATTTATTGTATGTAAAAAAGAAGCTATAAAATATAGTGTATAATTGTTATTTTTTTTTTTTACAAGAGAGGTTCGACGGTTGTTCTAGTTACAATAGTTTCTACATAATCATTGATCTCTTCTGCATCAACATAGACTAAAAAGTAAGGATTTGCTGTTGACCCAGTTGTATCATGGAATATTTCAGACTCTGCAACTTTTGTTACAGTGGAGTCATTGAATTTCCACCATTGATTTTCTTTATGATCCAAGATATAAATCCAATAATGTCCATAATTCGCTTGACCTTGGTGAATAAAAACAGCATGCAATTTGTATGCTGCTTTTGTATAATCATTGTATTGATTTCGAATTTTAGTTTTTAGTTCTTTGATCTTTTCAGTACCATCATTAATGAGCTGCTGCTTGTCTACTGCTTCTTTCTTTAATATATTCAGCACTTTCTCAAAACTGATTCTATCCTCTTCAGACATATCTTCTGTATTCGCCTTAAAATCTTGTAAAATCTTACTTGCAGCTTCCAATAATTTAGGAATTGGCATATCCGTGTTCTATAACAAGTGTGAGTCCTTGGTCCACAAAACACGTTGTTTGTTACTCACCTCAGACTTGGAGTATTTGGAAACTTGTTGTTTATACTTTTCAAGTTCTTCTCTCCATTTTCCTACTTCATCTCTACGTTCCTTCAACTCCTCAAAATTGCTTTCCAAATAGCGATCAAGATAAATTGTTTTATAAAACTCAATATACTCATTGGATTTATAAACATTTTGAGTAGCCCTGTCAAATTGCACTCTCTACAAAATGTTTAAAAACTACATAATCATACATACTATTATTTACCTGGAAAAGAATTTGCAAGACTGGAGGGAATGACTTCACAGTAACTTCACGTGTAGCTTCATGACCACCTTGGAAGTTTTCTAAGGTTGACGCACAAAAGTATTCATCCAAGCCATCATAAAGATCTTTGCTTTCTGAGACTTCTACAATAACATGAGAGAATTCTTCTTCCATCTCTTTCTTTACCGTTTTCGAAGTGGTATTATCACAATAGGAAATAATTTGACGAGCTTTACCATAAAACAATTGACGAATCATATCGTCTGTCTGCTCACCGTCCTCTGTTTTCGATAGTGGTTTGAGAGCGGCTTCTACCAAGTACATGACATTACTCATGCATTCAGTGACATCTTGCTGTTTACCAAACATCATGGTATCGGCACTAGGTCGTTGTTTGGTTTTATGATTAGGTTTGGGTATTGTTTCAGACATCGATCCAGCAGCAACTTCAGGAACAGGTTTCTTTACATCCGTGATAAAGTTCTCTGGTTGCGCTTCTTTAGGTACCACGTCATTATAAGCAGGTGGTGGTGAATCAGGTCGGATATCTTCTGCAAAGGCCTCATCTACGAGTGCATTGCCGTTTACTTCTAATTGATCACTTTCGGATAAGGCATCTGTCATTTCAACATCTTCTTGATCTTCTACATGGTTTATCTTATCTTCAAGAATGGATGGAACTGCGTCATGATTGACAGTTGAGGCCATCTTTTCTGTATCGCTATTATCTTCCTGAAGAGTGGTTGCCGCATCATCTTCATCATCGTCTTTTTCGTTTAATAAAGCCATATAAGCTAAATCATATTGTGGTGAGATAGCTTTTTCTCGTGTTTCTTGAAGGTTGATAAATAGTTCTTTTAAAAGTCCAACAACTACAATTGGGGAGGTTAAAATAACACTCTATTATGTACTAAATAAGTTACATTTTTTGGCACGACGAACTTCAGAACGGTCGACTTCAATGCCGCCAATTTTTTTCGGCTCGCTGATATCGTCTTCAACGTAAGATTCATTATGAATCATGGTATCTCGAAAAGGTACAAGAGTATAGTAATACTATTTTCGTTAATTCGTAAAGTAAGCAAATGAAGAAAAGCATTTACCTGAAGTACACTGTTAAAATAACAAGTATTTCCAATATTATTTAAACCGACAGGTCTACGAAAATACGTTTTCCAAAAAAAATAATAAGTATTCGATCTGCTAAGCTTCATTTTGTACATAAAAAGAAGAAAAAAAAAAAAAAAAAAAAAAACTTACATATTTTGCTGATTGTTTATCATATGTGAAGGCACTAAATAAGGATGTGATAAATGTCTCTCTCTCTCTGTTTGAAACGCAATCAAACTTACCGCCCATTATTTCTTCCACTGACATATTGTTAGATGATGTAATACCTTTCTCTTTCTTTAAAAACTGAACAAGTTCGGTACTATTTCTCGCAATAGCAATCGTCTTTAGCTTCTCTTGGTGCGTGTTTTTCTCTAATGGTTCGTCAGATACTTTCACTTCATATAAACCTATCAAAAGATTATCATCGGCGCTATCTGCTGTCACACCAAAATAAGCATATGCGTCTCCAATGTCATTTCGGCCTATTTTTCCTTGACTGCGTTCAACAGCAACTAGGGTTTGCAAAGTAACAGACGATGTGTGGTTTGCAATAGTCACTAAATTATCCATCGCATCATAACTATCCAACAAAACATAGGGCTCTTTGATTAATTGTCTGTAAGCCCATGATACCAAGACATCCGATGCACCTGATGTCAAACCAAAAAATGCATAGGCTTGATTGATAAAGTCATTTGTTGCCAAGTAACGATTTTCAAGTGAGGCAACGATTCCAAACATTGCTTGTATATCAGCTGATTTGACTTTAATATTCGACTCGGCTGCTGTGATAGGTACAGTGGTTGACCCAAGTTCTTGGCGTAGTGTATCTAAAGAAAGTATAATTTCTTCCTGAATTTGTTTTATTAGTCTTTCTGTAATTGATCCAGTCTCTACTTCAGGCGCTATCAAATAATTATCTTCAAGCTTAAAGCCAATCTCCTCCAATAAAGCTCGACTTTTTAAAAATAAGTACAGTTACATATTTCTGGTTAAAGCAAAGTTGTTACCTGCCGTCATCTAATCCAATACGCGCCAAAAAATGAGGATTTTCAATATTGATGTTTCGTCTTGACCCTTCCAATAAATTTTTAATATAAACCAACACGGTTGAGAACGTAGATACAAGCGTAGGAATCTGTTCTTTTTGTTGCATGAGATCAGCAAAGGATCGAGATTTAGGTCTTGTTGCTTCCAATCGTCTCAATAAGGTGTTAGAAATAACTGGATCTTGCCATTCATACAATATTGAATAGTCACAACCACAGCATTGATATGATTGCAAACCTTGTGAATGGAAGTGATGGCACAAGTAATTAGGACCAGTGCATTTGTTCTTTTCATCTGTAGAAGGTGTATGTGTAATTTCGAGCCACATGTGACATAACTGACAACACCAGCGAACATTCTCGGAACGGGTGGCAATGACAGGCTCGCCCACTTCTGTAAACTCGAGCAAGTCATTTTCAGGAGTTTCTACGTTGAAGCTCTTAAAAACGTGCTTATGGTCACTTTGTGATGTTTCCAAGTGTGTCAAAAGTGCTAATGGTGAATAACAAGGAAACTCTAAAAGTGACTTGGCTTCTTTGGCTAAATCTGGTCTAACAGTCGCTTTGCGTGGTGGTAATTCAGGTCGTTCCGCAGCCATAGTGTATTTTTCTTATTTTCCAAAACAAAAAAGAAAATTCTTGGTCATTCTGTTCAGCAAAAGGCCCAAAATAATTTTCAAACACCTTTGAATGCGTATGTGTGTGCACAAAGGGTGTCCATAGATACACCCCCTAATGCAGACATATTTTTTGAGGGGCATTGTAAATGTTATCATGACAGGTTTTGCCTTCACAAACTTGAATCTGAGCAAATGTATAAAAGCCGTATGTCTTTCTAGAGCGAACCATGTTGCTTTCTAATCAAGCTTCAGAACGGACGGAAATCAATGCAAGAACAGCTCAGAGATTGTTAAAACGAATTGGCAGTGATCTGGAATGGTGCATGTAGGGCAAGCTTATGAACAAAGTCAATCGTGGTGAATGTCAACGACAACAGGAGCGTAAGTGGTTCCTGATTCATCCTTTCGATGAGAAATCTCGACCAAGAGGGATGAGTGCTGTTGAAAATTCGAGAACTTCTTTAGTTTAAAAAACTCTCAGGTATACGTAGGGGATACATATTAATGGCGCTGTAAAGATGCATATCGGCTTCCCCACATAAAAGTCTCGCAAAAAAAAAGTTAATTTTTGGTTCAAATCCAGTTCCAATAAATTGGTATATTTCTTTCTTTTTTTTTTTTTTCACACCAAAGTAAAATATGCCATTTACTGGACGTTCTAAATCACATAACCAAACAAAGAGTCTTTCAAGTTTTAAAAGGTAAAGAAAATCCTTTACAAGTCTTTGTCTTTTTTTTTTTTTTTTTTTTTTTTTTGTTTCGAGCTGTGTTTATAGTAAAGAGCAATCGATAATGGAAGACGAGCATGACTTTATTGAACCGAAATTCCCAATCAGAAAATATGATTATTTAGAAGGTAGAAATTATAGAAAGTCAAGTAGACCTCATGAGCAGTTTTTGCCCTGTGATGACGAAGAAATTGAAAGATTACAAGTTAATCATTTATTATTCAAGTACGAAGAAAAAAATAGAAGGTTTTTGATGTACTTAACTTTTTTTGATAGAAATTTATTTATCACACCATTTTTTGCACCTGTGGAAGATCGATTGAAAGAAGGTATTAAAGTACTGGATGTAGCGTAAGTAAAAAAAAAAAAAAAAAAAAAAAAAAAAAAAAAAAAAAAAAAAAAAAA
>JNEK01001501.1:0-12812 GCA_000697295.1 Mucor indicus B7402 | reverse complement strand
TTTTTTTTTTTTTTTTTTTTTTTTTGAAATTAGATATGGTTTGGAATGTCTTTTCCGTTTCTACTCTTATGGTCTTGAAAAACGTTACCGCCAAGAGTTGTTTGAAGATTTCCAAGAGTTAACTTTGGCTGATTATGACAGAGGTCATCTCTATGGTCTTGAGAAATTCTGGGCTTACAATTATTATCGTAAAGATAAGAAGAAGAGAGAGCTCAAGATTAACGAACGCTTAACTGAATTATTGAACAAGTATAAGACTATCGATGATTTTAGAAATGCCAAGGCACCTGAGGGTGAAGCTAAAGACACTTACAAGGTGCCTCACCACGGCGTAAGTTTATACATTTAATGATTCCTGTATTTCTGTTATCCTAACTATCTATTTGTTTTTTAAACTCTACAGAAACCTAGAAAGAGTGTCAGTGGTCCTTCTGGCAAAGAAGCTGCTGCTGCTGCTGCCACAACCGCCTAAAACACGTATATATACTCACACCCAAATCCGTTATGTAAACACAAACAAAAAAACCTCTTTTTTTTTGCCAACATAGAAAACACAAATTAATCTTTTTTTTTTTTTTTTCTTCTATTTCTTCTTCTCTTTTATATACTTATCTGTTTATTATTTCTTAAAAACACCCCCGCCTAAAAAAACAAAAAAAAAAAAAAACTTATATATATAAAATAAAACCACCTAACCTCAACAATCTCTTACCAAATGGGTAGTATTGCTTTGCCCAAATAGCATTTCCCTTATGGATAACACTTGCTGCGCTTCAAAATTTGAACTTTGCTACATATAAACACACAAATATGTATATATTTGTTGCATAATAGGATTTATATCGATGATTGCTCTAAAGACAATGATCCCTATTTTTTATCACGATAAATCAACTATTAATAGAACAAAAAAAATACAACAATGTCCACAAGCTGAGAGCATCTTTGTTTTATTGTGTATTATAGTGATTGTCTGTTATTGTGAGCATTCTTCGCCCTTTAAAATAACATGATGACAATTCATGTGTGCTTAGCATTGTAATTAACAAGGTAAATTGTTAACAAACTAGGCTCCTTATTAACGTATTTATAATATCAATGCAGGATGCGTTGTAATTGCCACTTTGCTGTGGGGCCAAGTCGTAAAAAGGACAATACTTCCTAAACTATCGAGGAAACTACGGGGAAAATGATGAAATCATTTATTACTGCTAATATGCTTAAAAAGCTTAATTCACATGGTTACAATGCATAATCACCAGATAAGTGGATTTTCAAGAATGTAAACAAACAACTATTTTATTGTTATTTCCTTTTATGGAATTGTTTTGCTTCCTGGAATGGAAAAAAAAAAAGCTTAAAAAAGTGTTTGTTTATTATTGTTCGATTAAAATAGAAAATAAACTTCTCTCAATTACACTTCTTTTCTTTCTCTTTCAGTTCACATTATTATGCAGTATTACATAAAACCACTTGAAAGATTAAAAGACGAGCACGACGATTCAATTGTAAATAAAGTGCATGATTATCTGCACGTCGACGACAACGATATTTTCAATGATCCTTATGAAAAAGACGAAGGGTTTGATTTTGACAATAACTACAGCGGAAACTATGCTTCTTTACCTCCTACTGTGGACACAATCAGACTGTTCTCTCAAAGCAGCAGCAATGACAATACTATTTCTCAGTCAGAGGAACAAGATTTGGAAAATCGCGAGGATTATATCAGTACTATCCGTAAAACTCGCCCCCTCCCAAAGATACCTGACCGCAGCTCTTCAAAGGAGATTTCAAAAGACATGACACTGATCTTGACAGAAAGTCTTAAGAATCAAAACAGGGTTTCAGCTCAACAGCTATTTCAAATGCTAAGTAAAAGCAAGCTATCTCAAGATGAGGAAAAGCCAGACGAAGAACAGCAGCAGCAAGGTTCTCATGACCAAAGTGACGTGGGTGGTGTTTACGCTTTGAAAACACAAGTCTCTACTCTACGTTTATCGAACAAGGAAATTCTGAAGGAATACTACCAATTCGAATGCCCCTCCAAGAAACTCATGACACCTGTTGAAGAAGTTGATGAAGAAGACCAGGATTTCTTCAATGAAGACATTCAACGTTCTAACCGCTCGTCTTTTTCAGCTCCAAGCTTAACTAGCGGCCAATCGTCACCTGCATCATCGCGCAAATCTTTGGAGATAACCAACACTTCTGGTTATAGTCATGTCAACAGCATCACCAATTTATCCAACGGCTACAGTCAGCAATCAGAGCAACCCACAGAAATGGTGAGCGATAATGAAGGAAATTCAGAGGAAGAAAACGATTTCACATCACCTTATCAGTCTTTCAAACATGGACGAGCTATGCCAAATTCTAGACAGTCCTTATCTTCGGATTCCAATATATCCAGCGAAAATTCTCTTTTTGCCGATGTACATCGCCTTTCACAACAAAACCATATGCTGACCAATACAAGCAACGTTTCATTACCTACGACTTATAGTGCTGCGGTGGACACAAATGGTCATTCAGAATTTTCAATCACCTCTTCCGGGATCACGCACGATAAAGAAGCCATCAAGACATTCCGACGTATGGCTACTAAGACCAATGATAGACACATACAGTTTAACTATGCCAAACATTTAATCAAGCTAGTTTCTATATACACTAGAAACGGTGCGCTTGATCCTGAGGCGATTGCTACACGTATTCGACTTCAAGAAGAAGCAGAATACTGGATCGAAAAGTTAGCAAAATCCAACTATGCTTCTGCGCTATACATCAAGGGTCAGTGGCATCGCCAATGCGGTGATAAGAGATTCAAGGATATTTTTGTAAGCTACAAGAAGGTAGACCATGATAAAGCATTCAAATGCTTTCAACAAGCAGCTAAATATGGAAGTGTTGAAGCCTACTACGAATTAGCAGAATACTGGATGGTCCGAAAAGATTATAAAAAGTCAGTATCGTTTTACAAGTACGCTGCATCTAAAAATCACATCCCCTCGCTCTATGTAAGAATGCTGAACGTGCTTGATATACTAGAAAGCTAATACTTTTACAATATAGAAACTGGCAAATATTATGCTAAGAGGCCTTTTACAGCAAAAAAAGAATATCGCGCAAGGACTGGTGTATTTGAGACAGGCTGCGGATTCAAATAAGCCCGAATGTGCACTCTCCGCATATGATTACGCCTGTATTATTTCTGGCGATTTAGAAACCATTGATTTGGAAAGGTAAAAAAAAAAAAAAAAAAAAAAAAGATAGAGAAATGCATTTAAAAACTGGTTTTTTTTTTGTTAGCGATCCTTTGATTATGGATGTTTGTAATAAAAACGATTTTAGAACAGCAATTCATTATCTTCGAATTGCTGAAGAATTTGGATTTGTCAATGCTGGGTTCCGCCTAGGTGAAATATATAAGAATGGTGAAAAGGGCACACATATTGATTTATGGAAAGCATATCATTTCTTTGCCAAGGCTGCAAGTCAAAAACATGAAGGCGCGATGATTGAATTATCAAAGCTATACAGGTCTGGAATTCCCGGTTGCCTAAAGTCACAGCCAAATTTAGCATTTCAATGGTGTTTACAAGCAGCAAATAGCGGAAATGAAGTAGCTGAATATCTGATAGGAACTTATTGTGAGGCTGGTATTGGTGTCTATCCCGATTATAACCAGGCTGTCGAATGGTATAAGAAGTCTGCCAACAAAGAATACGGCCCAGCTCAAGAAAAACTTAGCCCTGGCGCAAGTAAAAAGCAACATTATGTAAATGAAAAGGGTATAAACAGCAAAAGGTATTACCAACAAAGTATCCGAATCACAGAAGAAAAATCAAAAGCAGAGCAGAATTGCCGTATCATGTAAACGTATAAATATGTATAGCCTTATAAAACTTAATATCTTATTACAACACCCTATAATTATTCGAACATACTATTATATAATTTAACCATAAACACCTTCCTAAAGATACAATATACATACAAACATCATTTGAAATATATAGAGTTTACCAACAAACTACTACATAAATAATGTAGCCTTCTTGATTTAACGCTCATTAACTTGGCTAAAAGAAACGTGGCGAATGTATTACTACCCCACTGAATAATTGTTGCTTTCGAGTTGAAACTATACGATTTGCATTTGTTTTCTAACTCATAAAGACAGAGCCTGCTGTACAGCCAATTGGGAAGTATGGCTCATAAGAAAGAGAGAAAAAGAGTGTCGCTGCTATAACTGCTTGAGAAAGAATCTTATCAAGAAACAGGGTTGTCCATCTATTTACTAACTAGAGGCAAAGATGGATTATAAAACGTGTTATTACGCAAAATAACGTATGGGGTGCTTTTTTTTTCTCGATTTTAAAGTTCATAAAATAACCTTCCATTTTTAAGTCGCGTTGTCTTTATCATTGAACGTTATACATATATTACACACTACTTAAAAGACACTTGTCCTAGAACAGGCACATGTAAGACGATTGAAATACTCATCTTAGAAAGGTTCGTTTTGAAAATGTCAAGAATCTCAAGTGTGTATAGGTTTATTATCAAGATATCATTGATCTTAAAATAGCGCAGCGTTTTTCAAGCTTCGTCAAGAAGCTTTTCATTTGTTGTTGAGACATACGACCGATAAGTGATTTAAAACGTGTATCGTCGTAAGAAAGAGAAGTATTCAACATGAGATCACTAGACTGTTTTTGGCCAATTGTTGGAGCAGTAGTAAGTATACAGTTAGAACAAAGGGGCTGACCGACAAATATAAAAGGTTCGAAGCATTGGTAACAAAAGGAATTCGTAGGCTTTGGTGGTTCTATGGAAGGATAGAAATCTGTGGCAAAATGCTGCTGTTCATACAGTGGTATCATGGGTGTATGATCTGTTGGAGTATTTAAAGCGTAATCTACATTGAAATCGGTAGTGGTATTGAGGCAATTGTAGTTTTCCTGGTAGTCAGGAGCCGTTGCTGTTGTGTTTGTTACTATATTTACATAATTTTGTTGTGGAGTTTCCCCATATTTTACCTTTACATAATTTTTAGCTCTCTCTCTTTTTAAGGCTTTATATTTGATCTTGATTGATGGTTCAGGGAGACTAGGAGAGGAAGTAGTGGTAGGAGTGGTGGTTTCAAGAAGGGGCGGCGACTGTTGGTTCTTTCGACGGATATGAAGAGAGCGGTGGGTATTGTACTGTTTATAGTACAAGCCGCAAGCATTGCATAAGGGATGGGTGCGATCAGGTGTTCTACGCCATAATGGTGTTTTTTTAACGTGACAATTGTAGCATTCAGGTTGACGTGGAGGGCGACTTGGTTTGTTCAAAGATTTGGCGTATTTCTTTCTTTGTGGTTTTTGCTGCTGATCGTTTTTTTCTTCAAATTGATTGAATAATAGAGGACTGTTTGAAATAGTAGCGTCATTATGATTAGATAAAGTAGGTGAAGTAAAATTGCTAAGATTCAAAGAGGTAGGAGAAGACTGTTGATGTTGCTTATACAAAAATTCATCAATTTGTATATTGCTAATATTCGCGTTTATAGTATGCGAGAGTGCATATTGTAGTTCTCCTTCCATCATTATTATAACTATATTACAGTAGAAGAAAAAAAAAAAAAAAAAAAAAAAAAAAAAGGAAAAGAATAAAAATATAGAGGTTCTAATTTTAATCCCCTTTTTTTGTGCGCATACAGTCAGCAATTGCACTTTTCTCCAGTCTGGCTGTAAAAAAAAAAAATAAGAGAGTAGTTCCGCGCAGTACGATTTAGATTACAATAATTTTTATTAAATCCCAAAGTGAGCACAAGGTAACTTAAAGTCAAAAGTTGCTTTTCAGATTTGCCCAAGTTCAGCAATCGATTTCGTGGTAGTTTGGCCAGGCTATCGTAAAAAAAAAAAAGTGATAAATGAGTAACAACTCAAAAACACGCTTCCTTATAACTTTTATTAAAAAAAATTCTGACGTAGACTTGAAAAAGGGGGTTTCTTGGGATTTGCTATTTGCACACGTTTATTACAAACAGCAAATGTATATGTAAGAAGAGCACAACCGTTATTAAGGGCCATTCCAAATCGAAGGGCTTTCGTACAGTCTTGTTTTTCTTTTCAGTGAATTTCCTTCTCGAATGATATGAGTGTGTATAAACTAAGAGTAAAAGAAAAAGAACAATAATCAAAGTTGTTCCTATTTATAAATAAAAGAAATGTTGCCAGTCTGCCGGCTTGCTTATATTTCTTTGTTCTATGACTATTATGTTGATAAATAGGGTTTATTGTCTCGAGGACAGCTAGATAGTATTATACAAAGGAAGCATTTATTGTTCAGTAAATATGCAACAGAAATCTGTATGTAATGAACGTGTAGTATTGATTTTATATGTAGACAAGCCACTTTGCTCGGTCAATCAAATGCAGCGTACTACCTCTATTACGTAAGTCATTACTTTTTGTTCCTAAAGTTGTTTACAAAGAATAAAAAAAAAGCGGGGTCTCTTGTTTCGCTATGCTGCAAACTACGTTAATAAAGTAGTAAGAAAGAATTTGCCACCAAAATCGAGACAACTCAGCCATAAAGGAGCTCGTTTATTGTTAGGCCGTATAATTTTCATAATACAGTAATCAATTTTATGAAGAAAAGCAAACATGATCATTTCATTAAAGTACTCTTTGGAGAAAAAAAGTCTATATTTCATTTGATTCGAGTATAAAATGAAAAATACTTACAAACAATGTATGTATTCCAAAACTTTAAAAGATTTTCAAAAAAAGCTTGTATTGAAGAAATCCCTTGAAACAGTGTTTTGTGGCAAATTTCTCAGTTGGAACAGAAGAGCTATATCAAAGCTTTTGTTCAAGATTACTCTGCTTCACAATCACTTTAACAACTTAAAACCCGAGATCATGTTTTCAGGAAAGTTCTGCTGTGGGATTGTAAACAAGTAGGCAAACTCAACCAGGAAAGTACTAGCATGCCCTGAACCATTAGAAGGCCACAGCTATCACGCGAATAGTTTTTTTTTTTTTTTTCAAGTTGTTACAAACTTCTGTAATATTGAACTAGCCCTTGGTATGACGCGTAAATTCTATAGAAATATATGTGTTCCTAGTTGGACAAAAGGTTCTTGCATAAATTGCATTATGAAAAATAATGACTGGCAAATTTCTTTATCCTATTTCTTTTTTTTTTTACAGAAGAAAAAAAAAAAATCTCATGGCAATGTCCATCGAGGATCAAATCGGTCAACTTGTCACAAAAATCACAGGCCTCACAGTAAATTAGATAATGAAATGAACAACCTAGGATCTCCGTTATGAACTTACATTGTATTTTATAGGCAGATTCCTCAGATTGGATCAAAGCAGTTCAAAGATCAAAGTACAAACTACGCTATGAGAAATGCACAAGTACAAGTGAGAAAGAAGTAAACGATAGCTATGAAGGGTGAAGAAAGGCCAATTTTAGAATACGCGCATATTCATTATTTTCTGTAGTTTGGTTGAAAAATTTGCTATTCAAGGCCATACCCATTTATCGAAAAACCTGATGAAATACAAGACAGAATACCTACAAAAGACACGACCTATATTTGATGGAGAAACTAATGTAAGAGGCCCTAATAAGTGAACATCTGTCAAAAATAACCAGTTTTGTTATGCTAGCAATTGATATTGAAATACGATTTATTACGCTTATTACTGTCACTATCTTCATCCCACAATCAAAACTATGGATATGTACCTACTTTACATGAACTTTCCGAAAATAAAAGCATTACTTGGGAAGAGATAATACAAGATGAACCTTTAAGAGGTGATCACTGGAAATCATGGTCAGACGCAACTGTCAGCGATGAAGACGAGTTGAGTGACCCTGAAGGTTTTGAATTTGATAAGCAAGAATTAAATCAAACAAAAGAAAAAGTAACAGCAACAACTTGGCTATTGTTATACATTACTAAACTCCTTTTGTTTAGCCAACATGGAAGCCTATACAGGTAACCGACTACAAAACTGATTATACGGATCAAATGGATATCGACGACCGAGAAGATTCTGAGGGTTTAAACTATTTGATGACACAACAATATTGGAGGGATGATTATATTATCGATCAAAACAATAATAAAGACGATTCAATATTGATTAATCCATGTAAACTAAGTCAGGCACTTGGAAGATTACTATACAGCGAAAGAGAAAGGCGAGAATTAAAAACAATCACAGAGGCTGGAGTTATGCGAGAAGTATTAGGATTCCTGCGAGGATACAGCGGTGTTATATTTCAGGCTCGAGAGGACACCTTTGTTGTAATACCCAAAAATAAAGCTGCTACTAACGAATAACTATCTCATTCTGCTTGTAGATGAATGAAAAATATATTGTACAGCATCTCAGTCAACAATCTCTAGGGTCTATACTAAAAGAATTTTACAATTATGGGCTCATACTATCAGATCTTCGGCAAATTGCATATCGTGTTTTACAAGATATGGAATACGGCCAAACTTTTCAAGCGTTTTCAGAATGTATGCATATGTCGCTTTTTGATTTTGATAGTAAATTGGCTACATTGGAAGCAGGCACAAGCATGATAACTGAACAATCCGACAAGACCATATCCATTCTAAAGATGAAATGCAACGTTGAACCTGACATGTTTTGTTTCAAGGCTATTCACGATATTGCTAAACACATACCTTTTGATAGTAAAAACGCAAGGGACATTGCAACCTACTTAATATCATCGCTTTATGACCGAATACTAACGGCAGAGACATCTGGCCAGCATCATTTATACGATACCCTCTTGTACATATTACAAAAAAGCTTGAAGCCCTATGGACGAATCATGGATGACTGGATATTCTTTGGTTCTCTCACTGCAGACAAATTCAATGAGTTTTATGTCAATAGAAATGATACTATTTCAATACATGATTCTGATTTTTGGGCAGGTGGCTTCTCGATAGTACCTATAAAGCAAAATCACTACTGTTACGAATGCCCACTGTTTGATCCTCAAATGATATCACATATATTCTTTACTGGTAAAGCTATTAATCTACTCTCGCATATTGAAAAGATACAGGTAGAAAAAAGAAAGTCTTCAAACATATACCATGGTTTGATTAATTTGCTTTTATCTATGTAGAAAAAGCAGAATTTAGTGGGTACATTGAGTCAGCGATTGTTTGACGAGGTGATAAAGGAGAGCTTGGCGATTAAGCAAAGTGAACCGCAAATACCCAATGATAAAAGCGATTATGCATACACTTTATTTCCATTAGCAAAACCACGAAAAAGAGCTGTATCGCCTATTAAGACTGCACCCGAGAAGAGCGATATAGGTTTTTCACTTGATCAGC
The DNA here is from genome assembly GCA_000697295.1 of Mucor indicus B7402. NCBI lineage: Eukaryota > Fungi > Mucoromycota > Mucoromycetes > Mucorales > Mucoraceae > Mucor > Mucor indicus. Next base: position 3,430 of record JNEK01001501.1, on the reverse strand, counting down.
AGTTTTTGAAGACTATGGAGATGTACATACAAGAGCCTTATCAATTCATTGCCAACGATCTAAACAGGATACTTCATCAACAGTGTGAACTAAAAGAACAGCTAGAGTCACTAGCATCGATTTATTTAATGCTTGAAAACGACCTGATGCATTCGTTTTGTGAAATTGTTTTTTCTAAAATAGACCAGAATGAACCGTGGTTTGAACAACGAGCGTTAGGTCAAATTTTTACAGAAGCCTGCAAAACGAGCGGGTACTATGAAACGGCGTTTATAGAAACTTTGGAAGTTGATGCAACTAAAATAACAAGCGTGGCGTCTTATCTAGATTTTATTTCATTCAAAATAGAGGTACACGTGTAACATTTTCTATTAGCAATGGCCAATATGTTAACTCTTGATAGATTTCTTGGCCATTAAACAACTTTATACAAATAGTACAATTGCCTAATTATTCCAAGATTCAAAGTTTCCTATTTCGACTGAAGCGAGCAAAATATGTCATGGAGAAAAAGACACTTTTTACAAGGCGACCGACAGCAGAAAAAACTAACAGCACTATAATGCATTTTTACTCTCTTCGTATGAAGATCCTTTGGTTCATTAATGCTTTCTGGAGATATATTATGACAACAGTGGGTTCATTGTCAAAACTATACGCGACAGAGATTAATCATCTATTTTACTAGATATTACACGCAGAGACTATCAACTTTCGAGATAAACTTTCGCTCTCCAGGGATGCCGATGAGATAACAGCATTACATAACTCATATATCAGGCGTCTTATAGATCGTTGCTTATTAAATGAAAAGGTAAACTATGGCGTTTTTTTTTTTTTTTTTTTTTTTTTTGAGAAAGCATAACGTATACTGACGGCAATCAAGGCAAGTGCGATTAGAAAGTCAATAATGAGCATCTTGGACATGACAGAACAAATGAAATCTTTTTTTGTCAAGTATATCGAGCCAAATCAAGATGTTAGTCAGCTTAGTGAAGCGCTGAATACTATTGAAAAAGATTTTAATCGTACCAACGAGTTTATAACTATTAGTTTGATGATATTAGGCAGAAAGGCGGGCCTACCTTGGTGTAAGCATTTTACATCGATTTATAACAGCATTTTTACTGACTTTTTTCTTGTTGTCTAGTTGAATCCTTGGCCACATCACTTTCAGCTCAATAAGAATCATGGCTTTTTGTTTGTGTACCATAATAAAAACGAGACTTTTTTTTTTTTTTTTTTGAGAATGTTAAATATATTTGTTTATTATCAAAGAATCAAGCCGGCAAGCGAATAATCGAAGGCTATAGTAGTTAGATAGCCGATATTGACATAGACCAGCATAGCTGAATGTCTATTTGTCGCATAATATTCATCGACTAAATGTATAAAGGGGGTTATGAAGTTGTTTGACAATGGGCCCAACTCTCCTCTCTCCTACCATTCCACAACTGCCCCCCCCATATAATTAATCGAAAGCTAAAGTAGTTCTTTTTTTTTTTGGCTTATATGCCGTCCACAGAGTACCATTGCATTTTTCTTTTTTGCAAAGACAGTGAGAGTAAGTTCCGCATGCTGTGCTTGTATAACGCCCGGGTTTTCAAAAACAGGAAATTTTTTTATTCTGTTTGTTTGTTGTTCCATGATAGATTATTATTTACTTTTCACAAAAAGAGCTATTCAGCTGGAACGATAGGAGAGAGAGACGGTCATGATCGCGTATACCAAGAGCAAAGAAAAAGGAAGATTCGTTTCAAATCGGCCGATTACACAGGATTGGTAGTACTTCAAGAGCGATTATTGTTCGTGTTTTTAAAAGGGAATGGTAGTGGTCTTTAAATTGAAGTTTATTAGCATACGGGCTAAAAAAAAAAAAAAAAAAAAAAAATAAAATAAAAGAGAAAGAAAAAGGGAAATAAGGCGAAAGGGGGCTTTTTAAAGAATTACTTTCCGAAAATTAATTTGTTTTTTATGAGTCACAAACGCATTTTTCTTGTTTCTGGTAACCAGATAAACTCTCGTTTTATTATATAACATTAGACAGAACGCGTATTTTCTAAAGATTGAATCAGTTTGGCAAATTGTTTCGTTACTTTCACTCGATTTTAGACTCTATTTGTTGGTCATACGCTGAGTCTCTTGTATTTTTTTCTACAAATGAAGATGTAGTAGAACATTTATCGGTCATAGAATAATTGTCTGCTGGGGGCATGGTGGCGGCGTTACAGTTTTTACACTTCAAATTCAGACGATGCTAGTTTTTTTTTGGACGAATTAAAATTAATTTTTAGACTTTTAGCTTACCATTTTTGGATGAAGTATAAAAGGAAATACAGACAAAAGCAGAATTGATTTTAGACATACTATTAAGTTTCTCCAATAATGGGCAAAAACACATTATAGATACTTCAGATAAATTTTCCTAGTAATAGGCATAACGGATCTCTTAAATCATTGATTCATTTTCATGTTTACTTATACTATGGTATTTTTACTATTATACAAGAGATTCTATACTAGGCACCTCAAATGGCTATGTAATTGACGTGTGGGACATAAGATAAAAGAGGATGATCGAAACCTATTGAATATAATATCAAGACTACTAAAATACAGTATAATACTAGTTTATCAAGTTTCCTCCGATTGGTTTAAAAAATCGCTTCATATAAGATGTTGTCTGATATATTTATTTGTTACTTTCTCTTCAAGAAATAAATGTTCAAGCAAAAAATTCACGATATACTTAAGAAGGTTGCAGAAAGACAGAAAGAGATTAAAGAGCAAGGTAATAATTTCAAATGAATCCACTGTAAGGTTTGCTAACTTGGTTGTATAGCTGAAATAAAATGCAAGGACTGTAATGGACGCGGCCATCGTACAAAGAATAGTTATCAATGTGAAAAATATGATTCACCAGCTACTTCTGGTAAGCAAGCTTATCGTATATTATGGTAATAATTTAAACTTCTACCTCTTATAACTAGTTGGGACAAAACGCAAGTCAACAAATCAACAAGAAAAAGAGAAAGTAAAGCAGCAGAAATATAATGCGAGTAGATATAATATTGATCAAGAAGCAAGTACCAGCAACCCAGTGTGTACCAGCTGTCACCAAGAGGGACACAACAGTGCAAGATCCAACCTTTGTGCAAACCACAAACTAACCAAAGCACAAGAAGTTTATGGCCTTCTTGGTGAAAATGAATCGGTAACGAGAAAGATAAAACTTTCTAATACTATTCTTAGACAAGAATACAGATCTACGCTCCTAAATAAGATACAAACCGTATCAGATCAAGTTCGTAATATTATGATTCGCGCTCAAGTATTCGTTAACTATTATATAATACTACATTCCGACCAGCAAATAGATAGAAAAGTTTTCAGCCAAAATTTTTGGTATTGCATCACCCAATTAGTATTG
>JNEK01001499.1:0-15735 GCA_000697295.1 Mucor indicus B7402 | reverse complement strand
TACCAAAAAGATAGATTGGCCTATAGTAGCATTTGGAAATGGCATGTTTGGAAAAGACGCAGTTAGCTTTTGTGGTCTCAGAACTGGTGTTACTGGTGTACTATATCGCCAATTGAAGTTGAGACAAAGATCTGGTGAGCTGCTACTTGTGTACGTAGATGAATTCCGTACTTCAAAGGTATTATTTCGATCTTTGTCATTGCATACAGTAGCTAACACCGCAATTTTATTATTATAGACATGTCATTCATGCAAACAAATGACTCTTACTGATGCTTTTCTTGAGTTGCACAGTGTTCTCGCTTGCACAAGTTGCGGAATGATGTGGCAACGTGATGTGAACGCATCAAAAAATATTTTTGAAATTTCCAAAAACGAAATTGGAGGCCGCGGTCGCCCTAGAGAATTTTCAAGAAATAATTAGCATTCTAGCTAATCAATACATCGCCGTCTCGTACACGGTTTTCCTTTGGAATTTAGATATTTACAGGTAAGCATATATATAGAATTAGAGGGGTTTGTCCGAAATCTAATTTGATCTTGTCTGTATTTCCTTTTATACTCTGTCCAAAAAAGGTAAGCTAAAAGTCTAAAAATTAATTTTAATTCGTCCAAAAAAAAACTAACATCGTCTGAATTTGAAGTGTAAAAACTGTATTAATCATTTTATCGGCTCCCGTTCGTCACGTGTTTTGGATTGGTTATGTAAATATCGTACCTTTACATGACATTTGATTGAATAAAGTACACCATGTTAATACAATAGCACGAATTCACAGTATAAGTTTACTTTCCCCCCTCCAAGATGTGACTTTATTATTGAAGATATTTGCTCGAAAATCGTGCCGAGACCGGCTCCAAATATCAAAGCTAACACGGTTAGTTACATGTTACCTTTAAAATAGTTTATTGGCGCTCATTATATATAGTCTACCTAGTACGCGACATTTGAAACTATAAATGCTATTTATCTGGTAGGATATGCTACCAAAAGGGGTTATAACTATTCTGGTCATTATTTCCTTTTCGCAAATGTCATTTTTGATTGAAAAGATAAGGCTATAACACATCAATCCGGGACATAGACGCGTTATTTACCAAAGCCACAGGGACTTTAGACAGGGGTAGCACGATCTATCTGTGGCTACTTCTAATTATTTGTAGGGCCCCGAAAACAACGACCTTAATGGGGAAGAGCCAACCACATCGCTACAATTATCGCGGTATAAGAAGACTGCACCAAAGAAATGGTAAAATAACCCCTAATTTGGGAAATTAAATGTTTCAAGAAATAAATAAGGTAGCTTTTAACATGAAAATTTTTACTAAATCTGAACGTAATCAGCTTTTATGAAACGAATCAGCTATACGTAGAATATATCTAATGACTTGTAAGTCATCAAAAACGCTATATACTTTAACCAAATTTAGCATGCGGAAAAGAGTAAAAAACCAATGGCAAAAATACAAAGTGGTTTGTTATTTCATTGGACAGATGTTCTTTCAAAATTCGATTCATGTTCTACCATTACCATTATAAATGTAGATACAGTCACTTTGAGAAAATTGAATGCTTCTTGCAGTACAGCGGGTAGAAGAGAAGAAACACATCTAGGTTCCGACTCTGATGAAGGACCCAGTGGGCTCGACAATCCATTCATGATGGACGAAGAGTTATATTAATTCATTATCTATATTATAGTTGTTTACATAACAAAATCTCTAGTTTCCTTCATTACAAACCGTAAAAGAAAACAATCTATGTAAGTTTCAGGCTCCTTCAAACAATATCCCTTCTCCACGCAAACCCATAATTCAACTTAAAGATCTCTCAGTGCTCAAGACGTTCTTCGATATTTGAATAAGTACTTTTCAATAAAGCAGGCTTCTGATGAAACGCACCTGGAATACGAAAGTCTAATGGCTCAACAAAAAGAGAATTTTCATTTGAAGGCTATGCCTGATGGAGTGTATGATACACTGCTCCAGCTTCTGCAATCAAACCACATTGAAATGTTTGATGAAATCGTAAAATTGCCCAAAAACAAAACCTTTTTTGAATGCATCAAACATGCTATTTATGTTTGACTTTCTTTTAAATCTTAAGCGGTCCGAACATTAAAATGAAAGGAGTAATATACTGTCTTGTGCAGATCAGAAAATGATCAGTTACTGATGCATTGTTTCTAATATTCCTGCAACGCATATACTTGTATCTATATAATGTCGTTACTAGCACATGGCTCATTTCTTTAAATAAATTGTAAAAGAGACCGCGCCTTATTTAGTTTAGTTTCTTTACTAGTAACTGCACAAGGTTTTGTTTTAATTTTTATTAAGGTTTGGCTTCTTTCGTGAAATAGTTATGTATTCAACCTTTGATCATTTACATACAACCCTGGAAGACATATACATTATTCAATACAGGAAAATAAAATCTGCCAAGTAACGTCAGATGCTCTCAAATGCCACAAGAACCTGTCGCAAGATGAAGGAAAACAAAAGCGTATCCCGGGAAATAATGCATAAGAGACAAGTAAGATTAGCCAATCGGACAATTTGCATGCAGCTTAAAGTGGGAACTAAATTATAAATAGTCACTGTTATTTTTTTTTTTTTTTTTTTTTTTTTTTTTTTTTTTTTACGTATCCTTTAAACATAACAAACAAACAAAAAAATGAGTCAAGTACAAGAAATGACTGTTGCTAGCTGGCAGCAAGTTGGCAAGATTGATTTGATGCAAAAGACTAAACCTACATTGAAGCCTGGCGAGGTTTTAATTAGAGTTGCTGCCTCGGGTATATGTGGTAAGTGTTCTCCAGAGAATAGAATATATGTGGTAATAACTTGGGAGCGAGATAGGCACCGATTTACACATAAGTAAAGGAGAAACACCTCACGCTAGTCAAAAGGTTGTCATTGGTCATGAATTTTCAGGTTACGTGGAAGAAATTCATCCTGAAACAGTCGCTCTTGTGAAAGTAGGGGACCTTGTTGCTATCGATCCCAACATGCCATGTAATCAATGTGGTTTCTGCCGCAACAAGAAATATCATCTCTGCAACCATTTATTCTGTATTGGTGTTACTGTTGATGGTGGTATGTCTAATTATGTCGCCGTACCTGCTCGTGCTGCTATCAAGGTACCTGACAATGTTTCCCCTGAAGTAGCTGCTCTTTCAGAACCTCTTTCATGTGTTGTGCACGCTGTAGACCAAGGACGCATCCAAACCGGTGATTCCGTTCTTGTCATTGGCGGTGGACCTATTGGCTTAATGGCTACTGCTCTTGCTACATTGAGCGGAGGAACAGTGACAGTGATTGAACCTAATGAATTGAGAAAAGATAAAGCAACTTTATTTGGTGCTAAACAAGTATTGAAACCAGGTGAACACCCTCCTGTTAACGGTGTTTTGGGTGAAGGATACGATGTTGTGTTTGAATGTGTTGGTCGCCCAGAGACGTGTGAACAAGCTGTGTCGTTTGCTAAAGCTGGTGGTCATGTTGTGTGGGTAGGCGTTACTAAAGTCAGTGACCGTGTATCTGTTTCTCCATTTGATATTTATCGAAGAGAGCTCACCATTACATCTACATATACCAATCCTTATGGTATTGATCGTGCCGTCAAGATCTTGGCAGAAGGAAGAATGGACTGGAAGGCACTTATTTCTCATAGTTTTAGCTTGAATGAATTTGATAAGGCATGGGAAGTCTTTTTAACCGGTACTGGTTTAAAAGTCGTCATCACACCTTAAAAAAGTAGAATATAGTGTAATATAATGCAAATCATATATACGCTTCGTAGTTTAGTATTTGTTTTATTTGCTGAGTAATTAAGGGTTTCTGTTAATATGTGTTAATCGCCGTTGATTAAATGTCGGTAATGGAACGCGTGTTGGGTTAAAATTTGTAGTCGTAGGAGCATTTGATATAGGATAAATGATTGAAGGGGAGGCAGTAGTAGAAGAGGTGTTCTTCTTTTGAAAAGGTATGTAGATTTGGCTTCTACTATTGATAGGATTTCCTATTTTAGACATCCTTTCATGATTTCTTGCATTAAAAGCAAGCATAGAATGCTCAGGTTCAATCTGCAAATGTCTTCTTTGCTGCTGCATATTAGGAGTAATTGCTTTACGCTTTAGTTTTTCATACATCAACTAAAATAAATATTAAGCACTTATACGCGAGTAGTAGTTGTCAATGCATGTATAAGTATATATATACTTGTAGCTTTTGGAATTGTTTAGATTTTTCGTCTAATTTTTGAAGTGCTTGTTGAGATTTTACTCTCTCTAATTCAAGGTCTTTTACAATAGCTACCCATTATCATTGCCTTAGTTTATTGTACAATATATATAAGGCGCATAAATACCTATTTGTTTCTCTTTTTCGGCTAAGAAGACCATATATTAGTAGCATTAGTATAAAGGGGAAATTTTTTTATGTATTTACTCTTAATAATGTGATTTAAATCTCTGGTAGCTATACTGAACTGGTCTTTCATACGACGATATTTTTCCTCTAAATTTTTTTGTATCATGACTCTGTAAAGGATCTCTTGAGACGTTTGGTATTCATAAAAGGCTATAGCTCTTGTGCTAATGTCCAAAATAACTTCTGGTTTTAGGCCGGCCAATATTGACTATACAATAAGAATAGTTTTAAGCTACACTACTACTAGGAGACAAAAGCCTTTATTACTGATTTGAACTCTTCTGTAGGATTTAGCTCAGTGAGTATAATATCATCACTATGTTTATTAGTAACCGCTAAACTAGTATATACATTAGCAAGCCTTACTTTCCAGATAGATTCGTGTTACAAGCAGGACAGACAAGTACTTTAGAGAACAATTGATTTGAGCATCCAACACAAAATATATCTAAAGTGCTAAATATCAGTCAAGTCGATACTATTAGCAAAGTGATTGTCCTACGTGAGCAAGATGTCACACATGCCTATTATATGCGGTTTAAATATTTACAAAGGAAAAGCCATTGTTATAGCACACTTACTTGAGATTCCAATGATAAAGGCTTTCTACATTTAATTACATTACAGTGAATATCCATTTCAACCATAAAGAATATACTTGATATATAGAAAAAAGAAAGGTAAAAAGTAACTTGAACATTTCGCACATATATCGTGTAATATTGACAACAATATTAAACCAATCAATGGTTATCAGTTGATTTGGCTGTGAAACTCTTAATATTATACCGTCTATTCGCACCATCATCTAACGTCAAGTGGTCATGGGTCAAGAAACAGTGATACATTCTCATCTTGTGCATAAATAAAAGGTCATTCTTCTATAATTACAGCATGCACTCTTTTAATGATCTACTGACAGGCTTATATTTTCTACAGCACATATTATTATTTAGAATTTCAACTCTTTAAAGGAATGTAGGATTATATATCCACACTTTTTCAAAAGCGTGCTTCGAGTTCTGAAAGGAAGTCTGCAATCTTTAGCTTCTTAACCAAACCTCAGAGCAGTTTGAAGCTTCTTGAAAGACAATTAAGACGCGCTCTTTTCGGTAAGATAGGTATTATGCTATACATTGATGAATTATAATTTTAGCAAAATCCAAAGAAGGATCACAGTCTTTAGATTTTCATGTCGGATTTTGAATTATTTCTACAACAGCTCAAGCGGTGCATTTCGTTTATACCTTCTCTCCTTTTCTTCATAATGATGTAGATATAATATCTTTTTTCTTTTTTTTTCCTTTTTGTTAATTTTTTTTTTTTTTTTTGAATTGATAAAATGGCGGTATTTAGTCAAATAAAAAATTTCATTACTAGTAGCGGAAAGAGTTATAGTTCTACTAAAAGTCGCTCATCTTCAGTGGGTTCTCATCTTTCACAACACAAGTATGAAACTGCTCAACGTATGGTAGAAGAAGAGAATATGGCTAGACAAACAATGCCAACTTATGTAGGTCTAGAAGCCTATCAATTACTCGAGAAACTTGGAGAGTAAGTAGTATGATTATCATTCACAAGAAAAACGTAACCAAGTTTTTCTTTTATTAGTGGTGCTTTCTCTAAAGTATATCGAGCCATGAAATCAAGCACAAAAGAAAGAGTAGCTATCAAAGTAGTAAACAAACTGGAACTCAATCAACAACAGGTATACATACACTCATATATACATACACACACACACACACACACTTTGAAATCTAAAGCTAAGTATAGAAAGCAAGTGTCTTAAAAGAAGTTCAGATCATGAGAACATTGAATCATCCTTCCATTGTGAAATTGTTAGACTTTATTGAAACAAAAGAGGTAAATAGGCTCACTTGATTCAAGTAGTCTTTATTGATAGTGCTATGATGTAGCATTATTTTCTTGTATTGGAATTATGTGAAGGTGGAGAAATATTTCATCAAATCGTCCGTCTTACATACCTAAGTGAAGAACTCTCTCGTCATGTGATTTATCAAGTAGCTAAGGGTATAGAATATTTACATGAAGAAAGAGGTGTAGTTCATAGGTAGTGATCACTAGAGGATATCTGCGGGAAAGGGGACTCATCTTTTTTTTTTTTTTTATTGTATAACAGAGACATCAAGCCTGAAAATTTACTATTCGTACCAATTGAATTTAAAGAAAGAAAGGTACCTTTACCACCTCCTTCTGAGTACGATGAGCCTAAAGAAGATGAAGGTGAATTCACACCTGGCGTAGGAGGTGGTGGGATTGGTGCTGTAAAAATTGCAGATTTTGGTTTATCCAAAGTGGTCTGGGATCAGCAAACCATGACACCTTGTGGTACAGTTGGTTATACTGCTCCTGAAATTGTTAAAGACCAACGTTACTCAAAATCTGTGGACATGTGGGCCCTCGGTTGCGTTCTATATACCTTACTATGTGGTTTTCCTCCCTTTTACGATGAATCTATCAAGACATTGACGGAAAAGGTTGCGAAGGGGCAGTACACATTCTTAAGCCCCTGGTGGGACGACATCTCGGACGAGGCAAAAGATCTTGTAGAACATCTCTTAAATATAGACCCTGATAAACGTTATACCATCTTGCAGTTTTTAGAGCATCCCTGGATGAAGAATGAAGTAAGTCATGATGAGTAATAGAAACAACACAAACTCACTTTTGTATTGGCTGATAGAAATTATCCGAGAACAATAAGCAAGACATTCGTGCAAGAACCGGCTCTGTGGATTTGACGTTAGATGGGCAAGTTCCTTCTATCACAACACTTGAAGATACTGGGGTCCCTATGAATAGCATTAAAGTTGAGACTGAAGCAGAAGCATTCAAGAGAATGATTCAAGAACGCAATAGAGATGAAGAAGAACTAGAAGAAGCTGTACCTTTTTCCGCGTCCGGTGTCTCCTCCGTGATTAATTCACGTGCCAATTCACGTGCAGCCTCACGAGCAACTTCACGAGCCAACTCTGTTGTGACTTCTGGCGCAACAACTCCTCGTCGAGATCTATTTTCGGGCATCACCTCCATGAAGGAAATGTTCGATATCTCCTATGCAGTGCATCGTATGACTGAAGAAAAGCAGCGCAGGAAAAGTTTGAGATCGATCCATGACCCTGATGCACATCGTCGCTCCTTATTCATGAATGAAATCAACGGAGACACTTCTTCTGAAGAAGATATTAGTCTTGACGAAACATCATTGTCCAGTCAAACTGACGAAGACTCTCTATCGGCAGCCATTCGACTCGAAAAGAAGAAACAAGAACATAAAAAGCACGGTACAAAATCAAATAAAGGGGGCTTGTTTGAACTGAAGATGGAAAATGCTACATTGTTGGGTAGAAGAAAAGTGCCAAGTGCAACTCAGCCTATAGATGATGTAGTTGAGGACAGGAAAGTGCCAAGCGCAACACAGCCCACCAATAACACTACTAGAAAAGTACCCAGTGCAACTCAACCTATTGAAGATAATGAGGTGCCAACTCAACAACCCTTTAGCAATCATCATTATTATCACCATCGAATGATACCTAGCACTAATACTGTGAATCACACAGGATTTTCTCGTAACAACACAGTTGAGAAATCGTCTACAACTGAAACTCAGAAACAGGTGCCTCCATTGAACCCGTTGATGGAAAAGGCAGAAATCAAAAAACTCACACAACCAGTGGATCCTACTAGAAGGAAAATTCCAAGCGCCACTCAACCTATTGATGATTGAGATGTTTTATATCCTCTTATATATATATATATATATATATACAATGCATTTGTTTTTCTTTTGTATACATGTCATTCTTTTTTATTATTATTATTATTAAAGCTATTTTATACGAAAAGAGTGCCTTCTCTTGCTTTAATCGCACTGAGAACCGCTGCATGAGACCACGTTAAATCTCTTGCACCTGCCATGTATCCAATATACCTATCAAACTGTTCTGACATGGAACCATTTCTATGCTGGTGGTATTGTATCGTAGCCAAGAATTGATCTGCAAACTTTGACGTCTTGTACATAATTTGGTCCAATTCAAGACTTCCAGGTGTATAAAAAGTGTTGACGGCAATATATTCATTTGATAAGATACGCTGGAAAAATGGACGATTGACATCATTAATGACAAGCCCTTTTTGGCGCCATTCTTTCATAGCCAAATAATAGAGTTCTGTAAACGTAGCCGTTGCAATGAACCATGGATTTCCACGAGATGTACCATAGCCATCATACACATCTTCAGGATACCTGCCAATGGATGTGCCTAATTGACCCGCGTTGGTGTTTTGGTTAAGTGGATACAGCGATTTAAACACCTGTTCTAAATGATAAGCGGTCGCCAACACTTTATCAGAACCAGGAGTAAAAAATCCTAAATGAAATCACACAATTAAAATATTCATCTTAAAAATAAGAATAGGGTGGTCTATATTACCGTCGTTTCGATTGGCTAATAAATTGGCAGCGATCAATGTAGAGACATCTAAGCCAGACGGCTTGTGTACACCATTTCTTACATTCTGTGTTGCCATTATATAATTCTGACTGGCTGACCAGAATGTTTGAATTCTTGATTCCAGTGCTTTCACAGTTTTTACGTAATCATCAGGGCGTGGGTGGTCGAGTTGATCCAAGAAATCTAAAGTATCTAAAAGAGCTCTACGCATCACCATGAGTGTATAGAAATGGTTTCCGTTCACTTCTTCCCAAAGATCAAAGCATGGTTCTTGCCACACTTCCACAACATACTCAACGTCTTTTAGAATAGCAGGTAATACAGTGCTACGGACATAATGTGAGTTACCGTGATTTATTAAGCGTTGAGCAATCAAAATAAAAGCAATGGCACGCTCAGCAGGACCGTCGTTTTGAGGCCGACCCCAGGATCCCATGTAGGCGGTTCCATCTGTGTTGAACTTGGGTTCACCTAAACATTCACACAAAGTGGGCTCTGATTGTGTGTCAATTTGAAACTCAAGGTAATCTGTAAGAAGTGAATCGTGTGTATCTGGCAGACTGACAAGTACACGGGCAACAAGAGCAGCATCTCTTGTCCATGTATAGAAATAATCTGGGTTTTCTGTAGACAAAGAAGCAGCAAAGAAACCTCGCTTCGTACCAGCTGGATTGATGTTGTTGAGCATTAAATGAAAACTTGTGTTTTTTTGCTTCCATATCCAATCACCTATAGAGTCTTTGGCTATTATGTTGTTAGCAGCTACTAATGTAGTGTTATGAATACAGTAGTAGTAGTATAACAAAGTACTGCTAATGAATAAAAAGAGAAAAGATCCCGTGAATAGCATTTATGTGAAAAAAAAAAAAAAAAAAAAAAAAAAAAAAAAAAAAAAAAAAAAAAAAAAAAAAAAAAAGAAGAAGAAAAAGGAATTTAATCATATAATATAAAAGCGTCAAAAGGGAAAAAACTGCTGATGTCAATCTGATGCTTCATCACAAGGATAAACAAAAAACCCCTTAATCACATGCCATTTGACAACGAAAGAAGGCATAAGCCACCGCATATAGACATTATACTATGAAACTCGTTTTCCATGGATAATCCAATATAGACGGTTATTGTTGTATGCGTCCATGTTTTTAACCAAGTCATTGTTGTGTTTGGAAAGTACTCATTGTTGGTATTACCTACAATCATCAGCAATATGGAGATACCTGCGTCATAATTGCTTTATAGATAACAAACTCAATGCCCATCATCGTGCTATTACGGTAACAATATCTCTTTAGATATACTAATCTTCTTTTTTTTATATATATTTAGAAAAATCATATGAATACTCTATGACGGTCAGACGCCTTTTCTCATTTTGTCAGTACAAGTAGAAGGACAGAAGGGAAAAAAAAAATGTATTTTTTAGAAAAGCAGCTGAACCTGCCACAAGCGGATAAATCTCTGTTTTGACAAGCTTTATGATTAATAAGTTTAGCAGTGTCATGTCCCCGTGGTAAAAAAAAAAAAAAAAAAAAAAAAAAAAAAAAAAAAAAAAAAAAAAAAAAAAAACATAAGGAACCACTTTTCTTCTTGTTTATACTAATACCTCATTACCTTGTCTTCTCCAATAAACTACTACTGTTGTATAAAACACATAAGAGGGGGAGGGGGAAACACCACATAATTCCTGTGTTACCGTGGCTTCCTAATGAAAATCTCCATAAAAAAAAAAGGGGTTGAATTCGCTTCTTTTCTTTCCATGCCTCTAATTAACTATAACTTTCAAGTTCCAGTACCTACAACGCCTACTTACTTGAATTTATCATTACCAAAAGGCGATTGTTACTATTGTTATACTACTACTAATGCAAAAACATACAATCATCAAATTCAATATCATAATCAACCGTCATCTTTTGTTCCTGGACTCCCTTACCACTCACTGCCACAAACAACTATGGAATCTTTGGTTGATTATGTAGCCAAGATCACACCTGCACCAACCCTCCACACCCAAAAAGCGAGTGCAAAAGAAAAAAGAGAAATATATCCACGTAGTAGCGCTCGATTAGCAAGCAGGCACAGAAACAACAAGCTAAAACGTGTAAAGCTATTATGTTATCATATGCTTCAGATACTCTTTAAGACAGCAAGACATAGTAATAAAGAGACGTAGTAGTATTGCTGCTTAATTTTTCATGAAATGAAGTAACACAAGTTATCGTCATGCGTACCACTTGAGTCTTGACGTGATGTCTTGTTCGATATACTAGAGTATACATAAATAATTGGAATCCCGCATACAATGGAGATAATCTATCTATACTTTATTGTACAAATTGAGCGATTACCACATTATAGAAGGTTCTCCTCTCTTATTTTTCCTCCTGTGTCAATAAGTGTTTCTACAAATCTTTCACTGAAAACATATTTTAGTATCACAATCAACCTATAGATATATATATATATACTCTATAACTTACTGTGGTAGATAAGTACGATTAGGATAAAACACATAATCAAGAGAGACTCTGTCCAAGTTCACCACATTGGACATGTAAATATCTGCAAATTTTCTAATTTTGTTTGCAAAAAATGAAGGATTTTGGTATGTTCTGAACACGCTGCCAAACGATTCATTAAAGACGGTCTTTAATTTGATACGGACTTGTTTTCTTTCCTCCCTCCATTCAAAAATCAAGTTGTTTAAATCTTCAATATGGTATTCTTTCTGCCAAGATTGAGCTTCATTCAGTAATCTTTCAAGCCTTATGAGCCAAGATAAAGTATGTCGATATGAAGGTTGATTTCTAATTTCTATCTCTTTGGCAAGTTCATGAATGATAGCCCCCTAATAGAAAAAAAAAAAAATTATAGGCTTCTTGCTATTTATTTTTTTATAATACTTACTGTATGCCAGCTATGTTGAATGGACGCGTCTACAAGGTCAGAGAATATATGATCTCCAAAGTAAAGAACTTTTTGGCTATTTCATATTTGTCAGTCCTTTACTCTTTTTCTTCCTAATATCTTCTCATTTACCCTGACCAACCAGTTAATCTTGAAAAATCTTTCATGTTTCCCCCTTGATAAATTTCTCCAGGTTTAAATTCATCTACTTTATCCCAATAGGGTTCATTGACGCGACGAAAGGGTCTGTATGAGCGATAAAACTCTGGCTTTCTAGCTGAGACAATCACACAATCAAACAAGTCCCTCCAGTCATTGCTTGAAGTTAAATAACTCATCCCTTTTGAAATAAAAGCGCTAGTACTGTTGGTCAATAAAAACGTCTTTTTGCCGTTTTTACGAAGATTCTCAAGATAGCCTACAAGGTCTGAATTGCGTTCTAGATATTTTGACACGTTTTTGATAATTTCCAAGTGAAGTGTGCCTCCAATCCCGTGTGCTCCTGTGTGTAATATGCGAGCTGCTATACTTACATCGTCTGATAAATAACGAGGATGAAAACTATATATTGACAATGATTGTTAGTAGTAGTTTCAAATAGAGATGTTTATTTTTACTTTATATCATTATCCCGAAAATATTGTACAATATCACTTAAGAGAGTAGCTTGAGGTACTGAAAATAAATCATTTAATTGAAACATATTGGTTTTAAGGTATTCTGGAGAAATATGTCTTCCTTTATGAACTCGCATAATTTCATTGACATCTTTTATTGGCTCTCGACCAACTATCAACATTAGTTATATTAGATCCCTTACTCTATTCAATGACTTACCATGGACTGTATTTAACTGTATATTGGCCATATTGTCAATTTTCATTAACCAACCATTGTTGAAATCTTTTATAAATTTTTAGGTTCACTCTCACGCTCTTTTTTTTTTTTTTTTTTTTACCATAATGTAATCCTCGAATAGCAAAATGGGGGTCAAATAAGAACCCTTTGATTTGTTTTGGATAATTCAACATATCCACCATAATATCTCGAAGCGAGTTATAAATCGTAAAAGACAAGTTATCTGTATAGTTTGCCAATGTATACTGCGGTGGAATAGGTTAATATGACAAACTATTATGTATATTTATATATACTTGCGTCATAGTCAAATCCATAGACTCTAATATTATTTAAATTCAATTCGTTATTGATAAAACTATAAAGAAGTTTGTATTTAAATTCATTTTATATATATATAAAAAGATAAACAATTACATGTCATTTGGCAAAGTATATCCTAAGCCATAAATTGACGTCTTTTCAGCTATATCTGTTTCTTGTTCTGGTGTCAATTCAATTCCTTTTGATTTGCAAAGAGAATTCATGGATAGAATGGTTGCTTTATCCTTCTCTGCGGCATCAATGTGCTGTAATTTCTTCAGCTCGTATTTACGTTTTAACACTTCCACAATACTTCTAGCATCGTGTGTGCTTAAAGCTCGTCTTTGCTGCAGTAGTATTGGTCGGAACATTTTTAAAATAAAAAGGAAAGAAACAAAAAAAAAAAAAAAAATGGCTATTTCTGAAAACGGAAAAAAGGGCTTTGATCAGTTATGATGCTGTGCAACCTACTATTTCTGGAAACTGAATTATGGTAATTCATGAAGCCATAGTCCTTTATTAAAATTGAAATGTTAATTGGGTGAAGCACTGTACAGATTATTATAGATATTATGTTATTTTTTAACCCTCCATGTCTTTTTTCAGTCTAACTTTTGCTTGGATGAAGAACTACTAGGATCGTCGCGATCTTCTCTTTTTCTTTTGTTCTCAGTATTTGACCCCTCTGCTGCAGGTGTATTATTACTGCTACTAGAAGTTACTGTGTTATACGTTTCAGAATCTATTTCCATCGTAGAAAGAATAGAGCCCAAGAAGTGATTACTTAAGCTTAAGATTTGAATGACTCTAGCGGCTTTTAAGACTTCAGCTAATTGACGTTGTGGGTTGATCTATGTAAGTATTCAGTAATACATTTCTTTTACTCTTCTTTTATCAATACTTACTGTTGTATCGGCTGTTAATATATTGCCAAGTCGTCTAAAATATGGAACCAATTGTTGGAATAAATCTGCTAA
Source organism: Mucor indicus B7402 (assembly GCA_000697295.1). Taxonomy (NCBI): domain Eukaryota; kingdom Fungi; phylum Mucoromycota; class Mucoromycetes; order Mucorales; family Mucoraceae; genus Mucor; species Mucor indicus. The sequence continues at coordinate 1,772 of JNEK01001499.1, read as the reverse complement.
TTCGTTTACTACTAAAGAAACTTGCGAAGAAGAGTTAGGTTCTTGATTTAAACGTCCTCTCATTTCAAGTGCTGAAACAGATATATTAGTTGATCTGCTATTGAAAGGTTGTTGAGGGTTCGCTTCAACTATGTATACATCAGCAAAAAAAAAAAAAAAAATCACCTCAATTTAAAATGAGTATGTAACTTACATTCATCTGTAGGTGTATTTAATAATGTGCGTACTTCATTAATGTAGGCTAAAGTTCTTGACAATCTTAGTTCCATTGATGACTAGAAAAAAATCGAATTGAATAAACTGCTCTCCAATAAAATCATATAACTTACTGGAATTGGAAGTGAAATGGGCGGTGAACGACTATCTATCATATCCAATAACCCATCTAGTCCGGGTCGACGTCCTTGTCTAATATAATCGAATGTTCTGTTGTTATTAAGGCTGTTTCTTAGTGTTTGAGATAGACCCTAAATAACTTTAATAAGTAAAAAAAAAAAAAAAAAAAAAAAAAAACCTCTCCACTCTGGCACAGTCTACTTACCGGGCGAGTCGTTGATGTTCTACCTGAAGGTGAAAAAGGACTGTTTTGTGGTGATAGAGTTGGACTGGGAATAGCACCACCAGATAAACTTCTAAATAAGTTTGATAATGCCTAATAGAATATCATTAGTTCAAGCATACCTTTGAAAAGAAAAGGTTAATCGACTTTACTGAACCACCGTTTGCTAAATCAGACAAATTTGCGTCTACTGTAATAACTGCATAACCAGATGCCATATGAGTTCCGTGATTATTTGAGGAGGATCGGGATGGTTCATCTAAGACAAGTTAATATTGGGTACTTTTTTTCAGCTTGATTATCACGTACCATTTTCAGAATTACGAGGAGCATTTAATGGTCTAATAACCAAATGAACAACTTTACCATCATCAAGATTTTCTATTCAAAAGATTGAAAATCTACGGCCAAGTATAAACACTTTTTTTTTTTAATTACCATAATCCAAAAGCGATTTATCATCTTTAAGTACTTTTCCTTGAAAAATGAGTCTTTGTCTTATGATTTCAACATTGAAAGCTAGTTGAATTTTGTTTTTTAAATCTAAAACTGAAGCACTTCGAGGAATCGTAACAGTTATGCGTTGATAATCAAGAGATTTGATATCCAATTTGATTTGTCCGTTGGTATTCCGATTGTCAGATAACTCACTGTTGTTTGTCATTATTATAAAATGAGAGAAAAAGAAGAAGAAGAAAAGAAGCCTGAAAAAATTAAGACGACTTTTTATTCTCCACTCATCTTGTTCATTTTTGCGTCAGAAAAAAAAAAAAAAAAAAAAAAAAAGCCGATAGACATAATAAGCATTTGCTGCTATTGCTCTGAAAATTCAGGGGAAGAAAGGTTTATGTTTTTCGAGACTATTCTTCTTAATCTAACTGTGAGACTATGACTACTAAAGCATACGGAAACTCCTTATTTACAAGATAATGCATCTGTTGAAAAGACGAGTGTAGCAAAGCAGCGTCGAATTTATTAGAGGAGGAGTGAATTGTTAAATATGTAAAAAGGAGTATCCCTTCACCAGCCCCATTCGTGAACTTCTTTATGTACCTTTTACAGTGATGATCCCTTTGATATTCCCAATTTGAGCTATCATATTCTCATTCCGTGTCAATTCTATATTCAGTGCAGGCAGTGTATCGCTCTAGCACACGTAAAAATTCCCTTCTTTAGCTTTTTTTTTTTTTTTTTTTTTTTTTTTTTTTTTTTT